>OW386555.1:20428168-20554659 GCA_936435175.1 Glyphotaelius pellucidus | reverse complement strand
GTGTCTTGAAACTCAAGATTGTTTTTTATTATCAATTATTAGTCAATTTAATCGAATTTAAGTACCTACTCGACGACTTATTCTACTGGCCGCCAAATTTTTCACTTTCGACGGTAGTGAAATCTTAGCAAATGTCAAAAATAATGCAAGGTATTATGCAATATTGCAGAACATTTTGGATGAAATGCGTTACATGTCGCGGTTTTAAAATCTTAATAATACTCTCTACTACGAATCTGTCGTAAAACATCTCCGGCGGAAGGGTTATTTTTGACGCAATCTCGAATTCCGTGACGCACCTATAAAATGCCATTTTTTCCCAGCAACGCCGTAAAATTTTATAGAATAAATCCCTAGCAAATTGCACTTTGTATGAGAAAAAAGTCTTAAAAAGTCTTAAAATATCTTAAAAATCTTAATTTCTTGTCTCGCCAAAATGGTCTCTGCTGTCGGTGAAACTGGATAGGCAGGGTGGTCGATTTTTGCTTGAGGGGGGGGGGTGTACTGAATCGCATTTCAAGCGAAAGCGATCCTTAGGGTGGACGAACTTAAGGGGCGGCAAGGTCGTCTTTTGACTGTATGACCCATGTGAGTTTTTCGAAAAACTGTGCAATACTATACTAAATAGCTTTGCCTGTTGCAGAGGCAACCAAGGGGTTAAACACTACGCGATATGACGTGTGAACGCGGATGAAGCGAAGAGTGTGTGTTAAATAAAATAGGTAGAGAAAAAAACGTTATTTGAATGTGGATAAAGCGAGGAGTGTCCGTCTACAAAGCGCACAGATAGTTGACAGCCCAATTGCGTACGCCTGCTCTCTGGCCGCTTCGGTCACCCGGTTCAAGGCGTTCGGTACGGGCCTTTTCTCGCAAAAGCAGGCCAAGTAGCTTCCTGCTCAAATTTTCACTGCGCCATTTGGGTTGTGCAGATCGATGCGCGTAATTTGTTACCCGAAACGTATAGTTTACTGTCGAAAAGACTCTTCCCACAGTGCCACATTGGTCGTCGACACTTTTAAAACGGCCCAGGAGCTTACCGCTCAATTCAGTACTGAACCAATCCTGCCGCCCGACTCAGGGCGTTCAGTTTTTCATTTAATTTAAATTAGAAAAACCAATAGAGCCTAAAAGGGTCCTCGGATTTTATCGTTTAATTTTTTCAGTCAGCCCTTTGGATTGTGTAGGTCGAGACGCGTAATTTGATATCCATCTCGGGTACTGTAGGGTGTAATTTAAAAAAAAAATAATTTTGGATTTTGGAAATTTTTGAATTTTCAAAAAAAAATTTTTTGGATTTTGGAAATTTTTGAATTTTCAAAAAAAAAATTTTTTGAGTTTTGGAAATTTTTTAGTTTTGGAAAAAAAATTTTTGTTTTCTGGAAATTTTTTGTTTTCGAAAAAAAAATTTTTTGGATTCTGAAAATTTTTTAATTTTGGAAAAAAAAAATTTGGATTCTGGAAATTTTTTAATTTTGAAAAAAAACTTTTTTGGTTTCTGGAAATTTTTGAATTTTTAAAAAAAAAATTTTTGGTTTCTGGGAATTTTTTAAATTTGGAAAAAAAAAATTTCGGATTCTGGAAATTTTTTAATTTTGAAAAAAAAATTTTTGGTTTCCGGAAATTTTTGAATTTTGAAAAAAAAAATTTTCGGTTTCTTGAAATTTTTTAATTGTGAAAAAAAAATATTTTTTGGTTTCTGGAAATTTTTTAATTTTGGAAAAAAAATTATTGGATTCTGGAAATTTTTTAATTTTGGAAAAAAAAAATTGTTGGATCTCGGAAATTTTTGAACTTATAACTGAAAGTAATTTTTCAAAAAACGGCGCTATAAAAATGTATTATTCAGAAATTTTAGAGACTTAAACTAAACCCAACTGGGGATGCCGTAGTCTCACTGACTCCAGACGGCAGTAGTTGAGACTCTTGTGCGGTATTCACATTGAAATTTAATTTAAAATGTATGAACCCGTACAGTATTCAAAAGGTACCTACAACATTTGGCAAAAAAAAATTGGACCATCTTTATTTAAATTTACTCATTTCATTAAAAATGTTCAGAATAAATAGTATCCGAGTAGGACGTTGTCAAAAAAAAATTCGAGTGCAGCTTACTGTAGTTTTTCAAAAAACGGCGCTATAAAAATTTATTATTCAGAATTTTTCAGAAACTAAAACTAAACCCATCTGGGGACGCCGTAGTCGCACTGACTCCGGACGGCAGTAATTGGGACTCTTGTGCGGTTTTCACATTGAAATTTAATGTAAAATGTACGAACGATTAGTTCCCCTACTATTCAAAAGGTACCTACACCATTTCGCAAAAAAAAAAAATGGACCATCTTTATTTAAATTTACTCATTTTATTAGAAATGTTCAGAATATATTGTGTCCGAGTACGTTGTCAAAAAAAATTCGAGTGCAGTTTACACGCGGTAGAAGTGAAACTTTTCCAAAACAATCTCAACTAATACTTGAAAAGTGAGGTCTAAGTAGCCCAGTAAATAAATGTACCCTCTGTAATATTTTACTTCTGCGTATTATGAGCTCCTGGTAGATTTTCAATATTGTACGTCACCCTTTTTGTCATTTTTTACAAAAACGGTCCTATAAAAATATAATTATCAAAATTATTGTAGGTGCTCATCCAACGAATGGTGTCCTGAGCGGCAGTGCCAATGCCCGCCTCTAACGTTGAATAATTATCATAAAGAAGCAAAATACAAAAAAAAGCGTTATGTAACTTTAATATTTAAAAAAAATAAATCCCTTAAATATCTAGGCTAAAGACGAAGGCAGCGCAACACGGCATAACAGCTCAAAAAATAATTACAAAAGAAATTATCCTTTGAACTTCAAATAATTTCATTACAAATTTCCAAATAAAAAACATATGCAATCCCCATTTGATGATTCCCAGTTGTTATGTGCAGGTACCTACCTACTCAGATTCTCAGTTGGTACACCTGCACATACGTAAAAAAAAAAACACGCCATTAAAATGTATATTCAGAATTTTATTATCAAATAATCATTTCAATGAAAAAGAGTTCGCAAAGTATTTATATTTATAAATAATACGAATCCTAATGCATCGGAGCCCATCTATCAGGTACCTACTTAGTTCGTCATTCGCAGACGTACAATATTCTGCAATTATATTTTCATCGCTGGCAAGACCGAAACGAAATAATGTCTTCACCACCTCGAGCACGGCCTGAAAATCGAGTTGTTTTTAACGTTTTCCATACAAACAACACTGTCCTGGCCTGAATGAAAACTTTAGTTGGCGAAGGTAAAGCTCTCCGCCATTTGTAAAATTTCAGAATCGAGTGTTCCAAGGTGTGAGAAAATTTACCCAACCTGAATTTATTTGTAAGAAAATTAGGTGTTCTACTGGCCAGATAAATTATGCACCCTCGAGAAAAATGCGAGTTTTGCGAAACGTCAGAAAATATCATTTTTCCGCGCGCTATTGTGTAACATTTTGAATGGTGACCGACATATTTGTCGATTTTAAAAGCTTCCTTAATTTCTATTCCTCCTATTTATTGAAAAACATCTCCACCAGAATGCGACTTTTCGACGATAACTCGAACCGCGTGTCGTACCTGTAAAATGTCATTTTGTATCAGAATCGCCATTAAAATATACGAATAAATCCCTAGCAAATTGCACTTTGTATGAGAAAAAAGTCTTAAAAAGTCTTAAAATATCTTAAAAATCTTAAGTTCTTGTCTCGCCAAAATGGTCTCTGCTGTCGGTGAAACTGGATAGGCAGGGTGGTCGATTTTTGCTTGAGGGGGGGGGGTGTACTGAATCGCATTTCAAGCGAAAGCGATCCTTAGGGTGGACGAACTTAAGGGGCGGCAAGGTCGTCTTTTGACTGTATGACCCATGTGAGTTTTTCGAAAAACTGTGCAATACTATACTAACTAGCTTTTGCCCGTTGCAGGCAACTAAGGGGTTAAAACACTATGCGATTTGACGTGTGAACGCGGATGAAGCGAAGAGTGTGTGTTTAATAAAATAGGTGAAGAAAAAACGATGTTTGTAATTTGTTACCGGTAACGAATAATTTACTGTTGCAAAGACTCCTACCACTGTGCCACTTTGGTCGCCGATACTTTTAAAACGTCCCAAAAGCTTACCGCTCAATTCAGTACTGAACCAATCCAGCCGCCCGACTCAGGGCGTTCAGTATTTCATTTAATTTAAATTAGAAAAACCAAGAGCCTTATCTCGAAAAAGGGTCCTCGGAGTTAATCGTTCATTTTTTTCACTCAGCCCTTCGGATTGCGTAGGTCGAGACGCGTAATTTGATATCCATGTTGGGTGCTATAAGGTGTAATTTTGAAAAAAAAATATTTTGGATTTTGTAAATTTTTGAATTAAAAAAAAAAAAAATTCGAATTTTGGAAAAAAAAATTGTGGATTTTGGAAATTTTTGAATTTTGAAAAAAAAAATTTTTTGAATTTTGGAAAAAAAAAATTTTGGATCTTGAAAAAAAATTTTTTGGATTTTGGAAATTTTGAAAAAAAAAATTTTTGATTTTGGAAATTTTTTAATTTTGAAAAAAAAAATTTTGACCTTGCACTAATTTAAAGAAATCGGCGCTATAAAAATGTATTATTCAGAATTTTTCAGAAACTAAAACTAAACTCAACTGGAGATGCCGTAGTCTCACTGACTTCAGACGGCAGTAGTTGGGACTCTTGTGTGGTATTCACATTGAAATTTAATTTAAAATGTACGAACAATTAGTTCCCATACAGTATTCAAAAGGTACCTACACTATTTGGCAAATTTTACGAATCCTAAAGTAAATCTAGCATCTCGCAGTATCGCCCTGTTGTAAGACCACGCCAAAAAATGGCACAGGTAGTCGACCGCTCAATTTCGTACACCCGCTCTAGGGCGTCAGGTTCAAGGCGTTCACTGGCAGAAAATGTACAGGGCCAAACTTACCTGGGGGGTCACTTGAGATTAACATGGTTTATTGTTTATTTAGATACAGTTTGCACGCAGAGAATATAATTAAGAAATTATGTCGAGTGATAAACCCAATTTCTTCCTTTGATTGCAAATTGCCATGTAAGAACAATTGAACTGTTTCTTTATTATTATGAAATATTGTTACTACTAAGGCAGGCCGCACACATTCGATTTTGCTTTCTGGTTATCCAATCAGACTATCAGAAAGGCTATTCCCTAAAATTTGTGATAAGAGATCGTTCTCCTGCGAGAAGTGCTGTCTGATTTTCTACAGCTGTTAAATGAATAAATAATCATGCATACTTGCAGGAATTCGTGTTTAAAACGACCCAAACTAAAATACGTGACAGCCCAGTGATTCTTCCCAGGGGCTTCACCATTGGTAAGTTAGTTCTGCACTGAGAAGAATCAAAAGCCTGTGTTGGCAGTCTCGCGTGAAATTATCTGGGACATAAAAATCTATTTTAGCCAGAATATCTGATACCGATATAAAACCATTTAGAAGCTTGTATGTAATAAGCAGCTGGCAGTGGCAAAACGACAATTCCAGAGTAAAACAATTCGGGCAAAACAATTAAATTATAGTTATTTAATTGGTCAAATTTGTTTTATGGGGCAAACAGACTTAGCTATAAGAGATCATTCGGTTTTATGAGTAAAAGTCTAACTCTCATATAGAGGAATCGTAAAAATTTCTTCTGTATTTTTTCCATCTTTAGTACATAGACGATATCCTCTAGCTCCCCATATCTGAGATTTACTCTTGAGAATGTTAAGCACCAAGTTTTAAGTAAAGCAGCCTTAAAACTGTAAGATTGGTCAATTCCTTTGAATTATGTGTGACAGAACCCAACATTTTTGTGGTTAATCTTTTTAATTTGAGCATAAAATGTTAAGCGAGTATCATACACAATTCCTAGTTCCCCCGTAGGGATGTGCAGAGAGGATGTACTGCTGAATAAAAAAAGAGTAAAACATTTTCATATGTATAGTGAAATAAATGCAAACTTACTCTCCTTAAAACACCCTTTATACAGTATCCCCAAAGATGATAGACCCTAAGGGAATTTTCCTCAGAGCCTTTTGTGTGTAGCTAAAGTAAAAGAAAATATGATTTCTTTCTGCGGGGTGGTTTGTATACAAATAAATTGAAATATAAGAGATATGCTATGATGGTCGCTCAACTGTCGGCGGACTACGGTCAAATGGTTCTAATCTGAATACAGAATTTAGTTGATTTTTTGAAGGTGTAGTAGTATTGGTCAACAATATAGTTTGAATACAGAAAGAATTCATTCATTTAGTTGATTTTTTGAAGGTGTGCAGTAATATTGGTTAACAATATTAGTGACACCAGAAAGCATAGTATGAACTGTAAACTACGGTAAAAATTGCACATCTCTTATTTTTAAATATATTTGATTGTACAACATGTAAGGCCTCTGTTTCCTCCCTCCTGCAACATAGGTCTCTTCAAAACCCATGTTCACTCCTTCCTCTTCTCAAAAAGACCCTCCACACAGTATCTTCAAAGATGACATAGGTCATGAGGGAAATTATTTTCATCAGGGCCTTCTGTGTGGAGTTAATGTAAAACAAAAAAAACTCACATTCTTGCTTGTCCGGTGGAATAAAAAAACATTTCAATGTCATAAAGTTTTTATTTCTAAATACGCTTGGTTAAAAATTTATCTTTTATTGTCAGAAAAACCAAGCAAAAAAACTGACGATATTCTGTTAATTAAGACATTTTTGTATTTATTTAACATTAATATGTAAAGTTAAAGAATGGTGTATACAATTACGCCCTATATACATACATTAGAAATAATATATAAAACATGGAACATAATACAGTCAGTGGATACATTTTTGCTCATATGATCTAGTTCACCTTCTAATTTGCATGAGATGATCCACATTTTCGTTTTCAAAAACTTCTGAATTGACGAATACACTTTGCACGAATAAGTTATGCTTAACCCCCTATGCTGCTGGCAAAATTTTGCAAATATCTCGATATGAAATTGTACTTGTTTCTACCAATTTTTTTTCTTCTTTGGAATGTTAATGGATAGTAATGAAATGCCTAAAAACTTCTAAAACCTAGCTCCACAGATTGTGCACTGCAGTACACCTCAAGAAATTTACAATTTCGTTGGACTGCAAATGCAGTCAGCCGCACTGTGGGGGTTAAGGATTGAAAATCGATCCTGTCTTGTGTTGTGCAAATTAAATGAAATCATAAAGAGCAAAAAAAATTACATAAAATGTATCACTTCAAGGGGACTGAAGAAATATAACTTGCTATGTTGTTGTTTTTTTTTATATGTACAAAATATGCATCAATTGTTTGTAGTAATAATAAAATCGTTTATTCATCAAAAGATTTTAACAATTTTTGTTGTTTATTTTTATAACATTGATTCTATTGACAAAAAGGTCACTGTTCAGTCATACTTTCAGGATTTCTCCTGGAGTAGCTGATGTCCAGCAGTGCCACTAATTATAAATATAATATTACATACCATTCAAATTATTATAAAACAGGAGGGTAATTATCATAATAATAAAATAAGAATGTACATTAAACCAAGTATGTACAATAGCAAAGACTATTTAGTTATAGAATACATTTGTGTTAAAATCAAAAAAGAATATGAATTCTTCATATATAGAGGGTTATTCTTATTTATAATAACAGAGGTTTTATTTAAGCAGAATAATAATAAGTAAATAAAGGTGACTATAGAAAATTTGTCAGAGTATATATAGTTATATCAAGTATAATGTACTTTAATTCTATTTTTGCATATCGTTGGATTTTAGAAATTGAAAAACTCTATAGTTATTTAATTTTGTTGTTATTCAGAGTTAACTTTGTTGGAAATGACTGCACAGGTATATATTGCTAATTGGCTCTGTTATTTCAAGGCTGTCAGTTAGAGTTTTAATAATATTGGTTTAAAAATAATAATTTTGAATAAAATAATACATTTATATCTTAACTTCATTTCTCTTAACTATTTTGTCTGATAGTTAAGATAAATGAAGGAAGTAGTTTGGAATCTATTGTAAAGTATGATAAAGAAGCCGTGCAGACAAACATTATTATGCCTAACATTGATTGTTGTGATTGAAGTATGTTATTATATATGTTTTGTGAAAAATAACCTCAAGGCACTGTGAAAATGATTTTTTTATACTCTACTTTTACATTATGTTCTACGCCCCGAAGAAAACAAATCCCTTGGGGTTTATGTAATCTTTGAGGACGCTGCGTGGAGGAATTTTAGGGAAAGGAAGGAGAGGTAGTTCTAGGGAGGAAAAAAGTATGAGGGGTGGGTAGAAATCTGGGGCCAGTATGTACAGGAATGATGAACGTATGAATCCATTCCTCCCATTGAGGTGCAAGGCAATGAATCTAGAGTCCGGCTGGAGACGTCAAAAGATCTCTGTCAACCAGTTTCTCCCAATCTGGTCCACCATGCAGTAGGTGAACAGACACATTCGCTGCAAAGACCTAGACGAATTTCGACCCATGAATCCGGGCACCTCTGCCAAATCACCAAATGTAGCGAATAACTTGGGGTGACCTACGGCAGGGATGTGGGTTATCCAATAAGTGGGACGGCAGTACCGACACCCACCAGAGGCAGTTCCTATATACACATATTGTGGGTGTTGCGTTTTCCTTCCTGTGTATAACAAATAAAATAATAATTGTTATTTATTCTGAATTTAAAAAAAAAGCTTCGAGTTTATTTTTTTCTAGTGGTAAACTACGGTACAATACCGTAATTAACAACAAAACCTCAACCTCAGGCAAAAAACAAAACGCAACATGCGTACCGGGCCATAATACGTATAAAACCATTCTCGGTACTCATGTGTCGAATGTCGCGTAAACGCATTTATGACGGTGTAGTCCAGCGATAAGGCTCTTGACCCGCATTCCGAAGGTCGCGGGATTGAATCCCAGCGTGGCAAATAAATTTTATTTGATTAATTTGTGTTATTTCACAATTTATTCATTTAAAATAATATATAGTACATTTGCGGTACGTTTTAGAGTGGAAGATAGTCTCAATATCGTCCTGGTGTAAGTCCACCGTTCAGAATTCAAATGTTGCTTGAAATGGCTTTAGTCGTGTTTGGTGACCATAATCTGAATAGCCAGGTACTTCTCACCTTCCTCTTTCCTTCCCCACTACCTTAAGCCTCACAATATACCCTAATTGGGGATGCCATAGTATCACAGGCTCCAAACGGGAGCAGTTGAGACTCTTGTGCAGTATTCATATAAAAAAAAAACACCAGCAACAGTGGATTCCATAAGTGGATTCTCTGCTTCATTTTATAGCCACGATGTTAGAAAGAATATATTAGCATATGCGCATTTAGTTCTGCCAGCCTAGATTTGTCGAAGCCGAATACGCATTTGATAGGAGCATCCAAGGATGCAAAAACGGCAATGCGCAAAGGTATAGTGAACAGAATAGCATAACCAAAATGCGTATAGTACTTCAGTACGTTTTAGATATTTGTTTGCACAACAATTTTGACAGATTGGCTTGAATAACTGAAGCAGATTGATTCTTGAATATCTTTCGAATATCCATTTAATTAAGAACTGTAAAAATCATAGTTAAGCATAAAGGATTTATATAGCTAATTTGACATACCATTTTTGTAAGTAATCACATCTCGTTTGTGGGTTAGACTACAGATTTTTATATTTGATATCAGGTATATACTTTAGCATCCCTTATAAAAAAGTTACCGACCGCCACTGAAACTACCCCCCAAGTTGTCAAACAGACTAATTTCTTTACGTTAATGATGAGCAAACTGTGGTCCGCAAGCCGGTGTTCGTTGCATTTTAAAGGTTTCTATTTTATAAAATATAAAAAGTTTTCTTGACTAAATTTTGTTCAACTTTTTGAATGATAAAAATCAAAAAATCGACAGTTGCTGCAATTGCAAATAGGGATTTTTTTAAAAAGGTTCCTTCCTTTCTAGGAGTATAATAAATACAAAAATAATCGTTATTTATTCTGAATTTAAAAAAAAAGCTTAGAGTTTATTTTTTTCTAGCGGTAAACTACGGTATGATACCGTCCTAACCTCAGGCAAAAAAACAAAACGCAACATAAGTACCGGGCATTCTCGTTACTCATGTGTTGAATGTCGCGTAAACGCATTTATGACGGCGCAGTCCAACAATAAGGCTCTTGGCTTGCATTCCGAAGGTCGCGGGATTGAATCCCAGCGTGCCAAATAAATGTTATTTAATTAATTTGTGTTATTTCACAATTTATTCATTTAAAATAATATAGTACATTTGCTGTACGTTTTATAGTGGAAGATACTCTCAGTTTCGCCCTGGTGTAAGTCCACCGTTTAGAATTCAAACGTTGCTTGAAATGGCTTTAGTCGTGTTTGGCGACCATATCTGAATAGCCAAGTACTTCCCACCTTCCTCTTCCCCTCCCCATTACCTTAAGCCTCACAATATACCCCAATTGGGGATGCCATAGTCTCACTGGCTCCAAACGGGAGCAGTTGGGACTCTAATGCGGTATTCATATAAAAGAAACCACCAGCAACAGTGGATTCTCTGGTTCATTCCGTAGCCACGATGTTAGAAAGAATATGATATTAGCATATGCGCATTTAGTTCTGCCTGCCTAGATTTGTCGAAGCCGAATACGCATTTGATAGGAGCATCCAACGATGCAAAAACGGCAATGCGCAAAGGTATAGTGATCAGAATAGCATAACCAAAATGCATATAGTAATTCAGTACATATTAGATATTTGTTTGCTCAAAAATTTTGACAGATTGGCTTGAATAACTGAAGCAGATTGATTTTTGATTGATTGACGCAAAAAAGGATTTTTAAGCTAAAACTGTTAAGTTGGTATTGTAGGTACGTCTTCCAAAACTTCAACAAACTACGCGCAGATGTCAATAAAAGCCACTTCTAATTAAATAGTTTCATTAAATATGACGGTATTTGAATGTGAATGAAGCACGAAATGTATGGTAAGTATGGAATATGCACCGAGATCAAGTTGCTTGGCAGTCCATCTGCTTACCTAAAAAATACATGCAATTGACCGTGTGTAAATATATGTTTTGAGAGAAAAACACCAATCTGACAAAATCATTTAAAAATGTAAAGATAAAATTAATTATCAATCAAAATATACTAATTCATAAGTGCGGCCTCTCCTGCAAGGGCTCTACCGGTTCAACCGACGTGGGTTCCAATCCGCATGATAGTGTAAAAGCATTCGGCCGGATTGTGTCATTTTGCACAAAGCCCAGCAAACATAACCAAATTATTCCAATATAGAAAAAATTGTCACAACCGTGCGACACCCGTGGAGTAATTAACGAACAGCGTTAGAATCATTTGTGTCATTCCGAAGAAATTGAGCGAATTATTTCTTACTTAGGGTTTGAAGGAGATAGTAAGTAATGTTTTGTTTGCAATGGATCACTTTATATCTCATATCTCATCTCACAACTCATTAAGCAAGTATTATTTGTAGTGAATTTATTTTATCATGGTGTTTCTCATTTGCGTATGTACGATCAATGAGAAAAATACGATCATTCTACGAAGTTGACAGTTAATTATTTTCAACCGCTTTTATTGTTTAAAAACTAACATGTTTTGTAAGCTATGCTTACTTTATCGATGTTGACATTTGCATACTACAGACAAACGCGCAAAGTTGATAGGTTATTATTTTCAACCGTTTTTATTGTTTAAAAACCAACACGCTTTGTAAGGTATGCTTACTTCATTGACGTTTGACTTAAAAGTTTTAAATTTTTTTGTTCGTACTGGGCAAGTAGTTAATCGAGTGGCTTGCTACTTGTATACTTATGTATAAGTATACTTGCTACTTGACTGGCCGAAAAGCGTTTTCATTACTATCATGTAGAGTACATTAGTGAGCGGTGCGTTGCATATTGTTGTGGCTGTTACGCAACAAAATAAATACACTAATTAAGTTGATTGTAATGTTTATTTTTGAAGAGGTGGAAAAATAAATAAGTGAGATAAAAATGAATAAATTGTAGACACTGAAATATATATTAAAAAAAAAAAAAAAAAAAAGCAGCCAAAATAAAGAATTTTAGAGAAGAATCTTTGCTCCAATGGCGTGACATATGTGTCTCTACTAATGAACTTTACTAAAACAACTGGTTTGCGCATGTCAGTACGCAGGGGGCCGCTCCTCATCCGAAAAAATAGAATGGAATGATAAATTTGACCCGACAGTTAATCCCACGATAATTGATCCCCCGAAATGACATTTACTGTAAAATTATAATCTTTTGTGCATTGTTTACCAATTTCAAACGTAAAAGAGATTCAGTTTGATTTCCAAAATGCCCTAATAAGTTGATATGAATATCAAAGGAATTTATTGTACTTATGCGCTGGTACATACAGTAAATAGAGATGAAGATTTTTCCTTGATGCATTTGAATGAAAATACAGTAGAATCTAGATAAGGGGCCGGCCATACTTTGTTGTACTAACCGAATGACGCACAAAACGGTCGGATAATTAAAGCTTGTTTTACAGGAGACATGCCGAACTCCTTCGCGAGGGTTACTTTTGATGGGTTTTTAAAAGGTGTAATATAGAACTTCTTTTTTCAATTGAAAAACTATCGCTCCACAGAACTCATCGTGTCGAACTTTTAACTTAGTCACAACATGATATACATCGATTGTGATTTATGAGTGCTAATAAGGATAGGTGTTAGCGTGTGGAGGCGTGGAAAGGTATTGGTGCGTAGGTTTTGTGAACAAAACACTGCGCGCCGTTCTCACTGGACAAATTATCATTAAAGTGGGTCAAAATAGGTCGCTTTAAGCAGCTGGTCGCTTAAAACGGGGTCGTACTAAACGGATATGTTTTCCTGGTACCTAACTTGAGTTTCCATTGTCGTTGCTAAAAACGGTAAGCCGTTATAAACAAAATCGTTATTTGCGAATTCTACTGTATGTTTTATTCTCTTGTTATTTGGCGGTGAATTCTTTTCGTCACATTTCTACAGTCACTTATTCGTAGTTATATTTTGTGTAATCACTTACAACGTATTTTCCCTAAAGCGACTGCACATTGTATATAAGTATGCCGGGGAATGAATTGTCATGGAACCGTTAGACATATTTTTTTAAGTCGATTTCAGGTTTGAAAACAGTAAAATGTGTACAAAAATTTTATCTTTTTAAGAATTATATTTTCGGGGGACCAACTGTCGGGGGATCAACTGTCGGACTACTTTATCGTTACTGGTCTAGGCAGATATTAACCGGCTAGTTTCTACGTAATTAATTTGGCAATTATACAGTGCATTGACACAATTTTCTGAAGAGAGGGTGAGTTATAAGTTTGCGCACTTTAGTCTAAAATCTCTCTATAAACGATATTTTGGGTTGTAACTCCGCTTGCATTTGCTCCCTGACGTGTTCCTGGAACTATTTGAATTTTTAGATTATTTTCAGATTTCACTCTAGAGCAAGCTACATACAATTGACCATGCGTAAATACAGGTTCTGGAAGGAAAACGCCAATCTGATTAAATGTTTGACCTTGTGATTTGTTTATGGTCATACCGTATGCAAGCTGAACCGGGAACTGGCGCCTGTAAAGATTGAAGGGAACCGTTACGTCTGCAGAGGTATCCAGCGTAATTCTAGGTAAAAAATGAATGCTTCCTCTTCTATCTCCTGTGATTATTTTTACTTGCAATACATTATCTGTAAAACCTATTACGATCATTCTCGTTCCGTTACAGAGGGAGCTGTTAATTGACAGATTTCGGAGTAGCATCACTATCGAGCCCAGCTTTAAATTAAGGGCATGGGGTGGTAATCCCGGCGGATTGAAAGAGTTTAAAAATTCTAAAGGGAATCTCACCTGTTCCTCAGGATCTGGATTTCCTCTCTGGTCTCTCGCCGAATCAATACTGTAAAATGTCTTCAAGGGACCTTCCAATTTTTCTAAAACCTTTTCGTTTATCTTCCTCGCATCGATATTTTTGGGACATAATATTGCCCTGTCACAGAATAAATTTGCGTCGGCTACCGAATGTGACTCTCCGTAAATTGCGCTAACAACATCCTGACAAATGGTACTCGACGGTAAAACAACAGAAGACGCGACACAACCTTGCGGACATGGAAGAGTTCCGTTACCCAGTTCCAACAACCATTCGGCAAACGCAGTCTGGTCACTTGCAGCCCGCATGTTGGCATTAAGGTGGACCACTTTAAATAACCTCCAAAGCCCGCTCCTTTTGATAGACGATGCAACAATTTTCCCGCGAGCCGCTCTGCGACAAACAGGTAAAACTTGTCTAAAATCCCCACCAAGAACGACAATTTTACCCCCAAACGGCAAATCATTATTCATTACATCCCGTATGGCACGTTCGATCATTTCGAAAGCTGTTATTGGAGCCATCGGGGCCTCGTCCCAAACGATCAAGTCAGAATTCCGAATAATAGTTCTATTTGCTCTTGAAATTTTACACGCGACAGAGCTATTTAAATCGAAAGGTAAATTAAATGCATTGTGGCATGTTCTGCCCTTAGGAAGTAAAATTGCCGCTATCCCAGTCCAAGCTACGCTCAAAACATTTTTTCCCTGCGATTGCAATGTGTGAATCAAAGTTTTATACAAAAACGTTTTCCCCGTACCTCCTGGTCCATCCACAAAAAAGCATCTTGGAGAATTTTCGTCTGACCTATCTGAGAGAACTTGAACGATTGAATCAAACACTTCTCGTTGTTGGATGTTCAACGATGACTGCATCTCCACTCCCAGGTTTTCTTCATTGACAACATCTGCACGTTCTATATCTGTATTTATCGTTCGATCAGGTTCCGGCAGACCTTGTGCAGTGCAAGAAGAACCTTCGTTCAGAAGGGCGTCACTTATTTCGAGAAGTGCGAGATTTATCGCCAAGTCTGCGCTCTCAACATTTCTCAGAAAATCCTCCGACATGGACGTTTTGAAAGAATTCCATATTTGTAACGGATCTGATGGAAGGCAATGAATTAAAATGACAACAAAAAGGTTTCGAAGTGCCTTTGGCATCATGAAAACAACCCCTTCTTCTAAACAGTTAACCCATTCGTTGATGTTGTCCGTCAGGCCTAATTCACGCGCCGCATCACTGAAAGTAGGAAGAACAACCCCGTCGACCGTTCGGATATGTTCGTACGAAGTCGCAGCTTTAACTTTAAGTAGCAAAATACGCAGGTGATAAAGTTCTCTATTACGTGGAGACACTGAAACTATCCTACCGATAATTTTATCACCGCCTTGTTTACGTTTTTTCCAGATTTTATTTCGGTTAAAAACAAAGAAGTTCGGAATATCCTGATAAAAATGAGAATGGGCAGAATCATCCAATCGATTTAAATTAAACCAACCCGTTAATGTGGTGGTGTGGGATAATGCTAACGCCTCTTCCTCGTTACCTTCTCTGAAATACACTTGTTCTCCGCCTGGCAAATGTACGCTGAGTAAAACTAACGTGTGCGATTGACCGTGAATGGGATTTTCAAGTATACGCCAAGCAGCTTCTGGAGCGCTGATGAACCGACAGTCTAGAAACTGACTAATTTCATCACGGACAATTGTACTGGTGCTGTCTGCTGCTTCTTGAAGAAGTCGTAATTCCATGCGAGCACAGTCGTGACCCTTGGCGAGATACTTGTGGATGTATTTAATGGCGATGACGGAGGAACAAATTTCTGCGTTAATATGTGCGTTGAATTTCTTAGTCAAATACGGATTGAACGGGACGACGAATTTGTTATCAATTTTGAACCCTCTACATACGTGATCTTCTGAACTATTGTCGCGTCGTTTATAAACTGGGTAGCCGTTAACATCTGCTTCGGTCTCATCTCGAAATGCTTTTGGGAACTTCTTGGAACACTTTCCATCAACCATGCAAATTGCTTCAGGATTGACGGTACCACACGGGCCATGAATATTGTGTTTTATAACCGCACTATACAAATCCTGGTCCCTCTCTCTGTCAGGTAATTCTGCGTTGATGACATTGTCTATATCCGAAGGGGAATATAACTTGTCTGAATCACCAAGAGTGAACAGACCGTGAAGATGCGGCAAACCTCTCTTTTGTTCCTCAATTACGTAAACGTAGGCTAAAACTTTACCAAACACCTCCTTTTTTACTATATCCGCGATGAATTCATCAACCTTCAGCTGGAAGACTCGTGCAACTAAATCTGGCCTATCGGAGGCACTTTGCCACGGATGGAGTTCATTTTTGATTTCACGCCATTTAGGGTTGCAGGTGAATGTGATAAACAGGTCTGGACGACCGTATTTCCTAACAACAGCCATTGAATCCTGGTACATCTTAGTCATGTGCCTAGGACTACCGGTGAACGTGGACGGTAAGATGACAATATTTCCTGCACGAATGTCACGATCCACATGCCTGTTGTTTAAATGGTCCAACAGTCCCTGGTAACATTCAACGCGCAATTCCTTTTGGTGTAGCCTCAAATATGTAAGCCTGTGGGACTCGCAACGAACATACGCATTGACGATATATTGCTGAAACAGCTTTCCCGACGAATGAATGGGATTGAAAGCAGCACGCCTAACAGCAATTTTATGCGAATAAAATTGGAGCAAAGTGACATTATTTCGAACTCTAGTCGCAAAATCTGGGTGATGCTGAAGATCCACGGACCAGCCACACTCTCCTGCGGGAAAAAGCAGAGGAAAGACCATCGAATCCAAATGTGGAGATAAAATGCTGATGCGTTGCGTATTATGCGATCTATTCGGATAGACAGCTATGTCGACGTCGGCTGGCAGATTCCCTTCGTGGTCTGCAATGAAGACCATTCCGACATCATTTGTAGACGTCGGAGCATTGTAACGCCTCTGATCGTCGGATGAAGAACGCGAAAACAACAAACTTACTATACGCTGTGGATCACCGCTTTCTCTGCAACGCGCCTCTTCTTCTTCAACAGCAGTTCGAAGATTCCGGTAACTACCTGCATAAGGACTTACTTGACGGATTATCCTATCCACAGTTGACATAATCTCCTGAAAACAATTTACGTTGGCCGGATGATTCATACGTAGATTGACAGCTGCATCCGTGTCGTAAACGTAGAGCTGCGCATAACACGGGACCTCGTTGTCTCCAGCTTCCGGCATCGTCGAGGTAAGATGACATATTTCTCCTGAAATTTTTAAACAAAAAGGGCCCCTCCCTGGTATGTCAACTACTTTTGCACCAAACGAAGCGAAGGCACTTGCATTGTTGTATTGTCGTATAAAAGACCGGAAATTTTTCGCGTTCGCGCTGTCACTTAACAAAAGATCTTTGAACTGGGCTGGATACTCTGGCTGTAAATTTAGAAAAACTTTTCCGCTATGACAGCAGCTGTGCTTCATTCGACTGCTCTCAGCTGCAAAATGAACCGCCCGGCAGTGGTCAACGGTGCACTCACGATCTAAAACACCTAAAAAATGAACAGAAGGAGACGTAGCGTTCGGCGTTCCTGCAATGGCACATTTGAATGTCACCCGAGAAAATCTAGGGGAATTGGGGACAATGTCTATTCTCGGCACAGAAACCGTTTCAATATTCAAACCTTCCTCAGCCACGGATCCTGTCACCTCTCTCGCTGCATCAGGAACTCTTCCAACGGGTACAGAAACCTCTTCCACATTCGGTTCTTCCTCAATCACGGATTCAATCACAGATTCTACCACTTCTCTCGTGGATGCCGATGGACTTTCACGCGTCACCTGTTCTATAAGTTTGCGTTCAACTCGTCTTTTACGATCGTATTCTTTTTTTTTTTCTTTTGCTTTCAAATCGACTTTTTTTGGTATTTTGGCTTGAATTTGTTTTATTTTTTCGGCTTGGATTTGTTTTCTTTTTTCATATGCTAATTTGTTCTTTAATGCCTTAGTGTTTTTACGTTCCTGAGTTTGTACATTCATTCTCATCTCCACGCTTTCAGCCCTTTTAAGGTCAAATTCTGCCTTTTTCAATTTTACAATCTCTCGTTTGTCTTCCACAATCAATTCCTTTTTAGCTACTTCTACTTCTTTTACTGCACTTTCAGCTCTGCTTTTACGATAATATTCTGCATTATATTCCAATTTTTTCAACCTTTTAAGCTCGTCATTTCGTTCTTTATTGTTTTGTTTAACATTCTTACGCTTTTTTTCAGACATAGATGCATTTACTCTCAGTTTTTCATTCCCAACTGTCACATTTTCGTTTTCCCGCGCATTATGCGTCGCTCCGGTACTTGAACCGGCAACACATTCACTCAAACGATCAATATCTAACTCTCGTTTTTGCACAATTTTATAATCATCTGGCATAATATTCGCATCACCAATCTCTCTTACAGTCGACATTTCATTAGTTAAAAGACCAAGTTTTTTATTTGAAAAATTCTTCACTCGCTTACCACGTGCATTTTCCTCGTCCATATTTCGTCTTCCAAATTAGTATCACTTTTACTCTCATGCACAACTTGGATCCGAAACAATATTTCACTTTAAATAACACTTTTAGATATCATAAAACGCAAAAAAACCAAGTATAATCTCCAGACAATATATAAAACGGCGTCTCAGGGTGAAATTTCGAAAGCAAAAGAACCATAAACTAAGGATTTCTAAAATCAATAAGGATGACAATATACTTGTTACATTGTGACGGTGACTTCGTCGTCACTGTGACAAAATGAACGAAATTGTTTATTTTCTTGAAAATGGTCTAACAGAAAATATATAAAATAAATAATTTATGGAAATAATTTTTTTTAAATGTTGCGTAACGAAATAACACTAATCGGTAAAAAAAAGTCTTGCAAAATAATCGCTGGGTTATGAAAAAGTATATAATTTTAGTTTTCAAGAAAATTTGCAATAACCTTACACACAGTTTGTCAAATAAGAGTAGAAAACATAAGAGGGCGCCACTGTTGTTCAAATGGCTATACCAAACATATAATCATGGTGGTAATCTAAAGCCGCGTAACCTACATTTTTATTAAAAATTAAAAAGGCACAAAAGTGAAAAAAATATTTTTTCAATGCAATAATAGATACCCACTGATTTCAAAATTAGAATTGCATTTATGTTTATTATTATTATACCTTTGCAATTTTGTGTTAGCATAATGAAGAATAGCAATATTGTAATAAAATATAAAGCACACTATAGAAATTGCTCACATTTATTTAATATTAGCAGTACTTAGCATTGCCTGGGCTTTAGATCATGTCTCTAATTTTAGATCTGAATATATTTAACTTATTCAGATCTTAAAGTAGTGTTACTAATGAATTAATGATTCTTCCTTTCTACTTACTGTTAAATTCAAATTAATGTTTAATTAAATGAAAGCCAATCACTTTGTAAAACACAATTCAATCTAATTTATGTCATTAATTAGGTACCTTAACAACAGCACTTCTTGGATTTTTTTCTTTTTTTAGAACAAAAAATGTTTTTTTTTTAATGTGTATACAGTGTTCTATATTTTCAGTGTAATTGCACTAATAATATTTGACAGGTAAATTGGTGTTGCCAGCCTACAAATTTTGTAGTTCCATTTTTATATTTTCTACTCTTATTTGATAAACAATATTTGGTATATTTAAACTTTTATTTCATATTTTTATTTTTTTGTGAATTGCAATAAAGGAAATGAAGGAAGGTTGATATCTTCGTTTTGATTATATTGTCCGGCATTGTCGATTAAATTGTCCGTGACAAAATGAACGAAATTTTTTTATAAAACGGTGCTACAGAAAATATATTTCAATATTTGGAAAATAATCGAACAAAACATTTGTTGCATATCGGTTGCTTTGTCGCAGTGACTTGAACGGTGACACACATAAATAATTTAAGTGATAATGAAATGGCTTCGTTTTTTCCCAACGGTATTGGTTCATTTATGATACCAACCATAGACTATAAGACTTAAGTGCTTTCGGTGCTTTCGGTGCTTTCCGAGAAGTGTGAAAGAAAAATTTATATTTTTTTTGAATTTATGAAAGAAATTTAGCACCGTATTTTGTGTATTGCTTGCGAAAATATTACTTGGAATACATCTGGTATACTGACAATTATATACTACTGTTTCGAATTGGAATTCAAAATATGCATATTTGACAGGTTGACGTTTCTCGGAATTCAATATTATTTTATAGGTAAAACGTCGCATGTTTCTATTGAAAGTAATAATTATATTGTACTTGCATGGATAATTTGCAGTTGAGGTTCGTTCCGAGGAAAATATTATCAAATTGTATGGTTCAGGAAAGAATTACTTCCTGGTGTCAATGTTGGAAGGACCGCAAACCTGAGCTCCTAGCATAGGCATCCTAAATCTATAAGGATTGGTAGGATAACTTTCGGTAATTTCTCACCGTTCCCTAGCATGATTGCAGATCGCTAACGAATAAGTCAACAGTATAAATATACCATAAGCAAACATATTACAAAATCTTAGGAAACGTATTAGAAACAGTAAATAAAGATTATGACAGATAATTATGGCGTTTGAAAAAGAAATGACACCAGGGATGCGAAGTCATTAGTGTTTTTAAAATTTATCTTTATTTCCTACACTTGTCAAATAATGTATTTCTTAAATAAAAATAAATACCATAGTAATAGTTCACAACGACTGAAGTTGTTCTTTATATTCGACGTCAACTATTGTTTGTATGTTAGCGATCTGCAGTTAGAAAACGAAGAGAAGTTACTGAAAGTTATCCTATCAATCCTTATCGATGACCTGTAGGACCCCTGGTATTTCGATATACTACGAACGAAAGTGTCTTTTTGTTGATAACTGTTCAACTAATTTAATAGTAATTGTTGTTTTGTTTTACAGATATTGAATTACTATTGGAGAAGAATTCACCAGGCACTTATTATTGAATTTAATGAACTTGTTGCAATTGAAGTCAACACACAACAGAATAATATATGTAATTTGGATGTAATTCCTTCATTTCTATCGGCCGCAGGACTGAAGGAAAAATTATTTCATTATTTTTGGAAAATTTATATTAAATACATAAATACGACTGCCGTACAGGATGAAATTGATTCATTGTTTCCTAGCACAATTGCAGATCGCTAACAAATAAGTAATAGTTCACAACGACTGATTGTTCTATTAAGAACGTCGACGTTAATAATTGTTTGTATATTAGTGATCTGCAGTTGTCCTAGAGAACGATGAGGTTAGTGAAAGTTATCCTATCAATCTTTATCGATTGAGATTAATATACTACAAATGAAAGCGTCTTTTTGTTGATAACTGTTCAATTAAATTAATAACTATTGTCTTGTTTCACAGATTTTGAATTGCTATTGGAGAAAAATTCACCAGGCATTTATTATTGAATTTAATGAACTTGTTGCAATTGATGTCAACACACAACAGAATAATATATGCAATTTGAATATAATTCCTTCATTTCTATCAGCTGCATGACTTGAGGTAAAATTGTTTAATCATTTTTGGAATAATTCTGTTAAATAAATAAATATGACTGTCGTACAGCATGAAATTGATGTTCTTATTTTCCAGCGATACTATCTTCTTCAGAGAATTGTTGGAAGCCGAGGTTAACTGAAAAAACTCTAAAATCTAGCAGCTCATAACAAAAACAAACGTAATCACGTCAGCTACTCAAGTGGACGTTATGAATAACATTCTACATTAGTTAATAATTTATAAATATTTATATTTGTTGAAATTTTATTATGTATCTATAAATACAAAAAAGGTGTGTGCTTACAAAAAATTGAAACATTTAAAAAAAAATAAAATTATTTTTTTTTTAAATGTTGTTTAATTTAAAAAAATTTTTTACGTTAACATATGAAAGTATTATAATGTAAGGCACACAGTAGGTCCAATGTGGAGAATAAATAGCTATAATTCTAACTCAAACTACTTGAAACTGGTAAGGTAAATGCATGCAAGTGAGTTGAAAAAACAAACTAACCATCACCAAACAACTTGGTCTTGGCACACATTCATCCATACACTCTTATTATTCTGACTCTGAAATGGTCCAGCTTAAGTATCTGATTCACTTTATCGTTCTATGTCTTTCTCAGGCGACTTCGATTTAGTCTACTCAATGTCAATACATTTGCGTCATTTATTTTCCTTACACTCCTTTCTTCGTTCATTCACTCTACATGCGCAAACCATCTAAGTGACCCTTTCTTAGAAATGTTTGTTTCACAGAATTTGAACAATTCATCAAAGTGCAAGGTCTTTGAAAGTCCTATTCAAGTTCTGTTATTATTTCATTATCGGCTGGTTGTTTCTTTTTATTTGGATAATAACAAAATTTTGAATATTAACTTCGTTCAAATTCTGTGAAGCAACCCTTCCATAATCTTATTTTTGAACGTCCCTTTCTTAATCTATCTTACTTCTGAGCGTTTCTTTCTTAAACAATCAGTTTGCTAAAACCGTTCAAGCTTCATAAAGTAAGGCCAGTCTTCAAAATAGGAAAGGTCAAAACCTTAATTAAGCCACTTTTTTTCATTCATTAATATTTATCACATTTTTATGTTATGTTATTTTATCAAATAAACATTTATGATGTTCGTTTTCAACATCTCTTGTAAAATTTTCATTTTATGGCTTGAAGATTTGGTTGGAGCTTGAAGGGTTTTACCAAACAACAGTTGATATAATGCAAAAAAGAGAAATTAACATGGTATTATTTTTATTTTAGAAAAACATTAATTGATAAGTGTAGGAAATAAAGATAAATTTTAAAAACATTAATGACTTCGCATCTCTGGTGTCATTTCTTTTTCAAACGCCATAATTATCTGTCATAATCTTTATTTACTGTTTCTAATACGTTTCCTAAGATTTTGTAATATGTGTGCTTATGGTATATTTATACTGTTAATATTAAATAAATAAAATAATCTTAATTCGTGTCTCCAGCGACATTGAACCAAATGTTTGTGCAAACATGAAATATTGAGGCATGGAGGGAAAGTTTTTTGTTTTCCGTGGCTGATGAAAAAAATAACGTGGCCCCAACCAAACACTTTTGTTTTCATTGAATGTTTTGAAAACATTTGGTCGCTGGAGACTTTATACATACATGTACTTCTTGTCTTGTTTTATCTTATTTAAAAAAAAAAAAAGACACTTAACAAAATACATAATTCAGACAATAGATAGGTACCCCCACGAAGCAGCCACAATGAACGTCCTTTTCTTAATCTATCTTACTCTGAGCATTTCTTTCCTAAAACAATACGTTTGCTAAAAGCTCGAGCTTCATAATGTAAGGCGAGTTTTTAAAGTAGGAAAGTTCAAAACCTTTCAAGCCACTTTTTTTTCTCTGTTAATATCTCATTTTAATGCTATGAATCAAATAATTCTACAACATATCAGCATTTTCCATCAAATAAACTCAATATACATGCATTAATATTAGAATTAAAACTTATTTATAATATCTTTCATTTGCCTCTTTGTTAATTCTGTTTTTTACAATATTACACATTTTGTTTTTTATCATTTATTCTATTGATGAAAATATCACTGCTCAGCTACAATTCAGGATTTCTCCTGGAATGCAGCCGGTTTTCAGCAGTGCATCCATATAAATTTTTCATTCTTAAGTCGCATTTTTACAATTTTCATTCTTAAACTCCCATTTTTCTCAAAAGCAAAGTTATTTTGAGCTTATTAAAAATCACTGGTACATCCATCTCCAGCGTTCGGCTTCCATACTTATTTGCTTTTTAAGATATTTTCAGGCCTTTTTTTCTGTGAAACGCCGTGCTATGACTATGTACCTGTGGTTTCTCATAAATAATCTCCCCAGTTATCCTTAACCTTAGGAACCAGAATATATCTTCCTTATATATATGTATAAACTTCCTTAAAATATTGATGAATCGCAAAATACTTTACACTTCTCAGTAAACTACAGGCAATATTTTGTTATAAAATAATATTTGAAAAATTGCATTACATGACATTTCAACTTTACAAAATAAGCCGATCCTGAAAACCCAAACAGAGCCTGATGCAAATAAAATTTTGACATATCTTGTAATATAGTTATGTAAGATTAGTTATATATTTCATAGAATTTGAATTTTGACATTGGACTTTTATAGCCATTGTAATTGAACGATATATTTTTCTGAGTTTTGTATCATTTGTTGAAATAGTTTGAAATGTGTAATGAAAACCCAGTTTTTTTTTTCTCCGGACGTGAAAAATTAAGAAAGCATATTGTATTAATTAATCTTATCTTTCTTTTTATTTAAATTCATAATTTTTGTCAATGAAAGGATTGCTTTAACTCGAACAATTTAATTGCAGTAAAAAAATTACAGAAAAATATATTCTTTCAAAGAATGGTTGTAGGTACTTATTTAATAATGTCCAAAGAAATCGAATCCTTACTAATACAATCATAAATGAAAAGTGTTTAGCATTGTATTTGGACCCATCTTACTTAAAAAACGTTCCGATTTATTTAGTACTAATTTCCTTCATAACTACAAAAGTCTACATACCTGAAATAATGCATTTTGGCAAAAAGTGCGACCATCCCGAGTGATTTCTTTTATTTCAAATCATTAATTTTTTATTTGATATCTTAATGAAAGGAACCGATGCGTAAGCCGGTACCTACCCGGTTCTTACGCAGACAAACAATATTGATGTAGGTACCTAAGCATTTCCTTAAAAAAATCCGTTCATCTTACGAACAAATTTGCAATAATTCAACGGAAAAGTACCTACCCTGTAATTAAACGTGTTCTTTTTATATGGCCAGCAATATATTCTCTTCTGTGGGATTTTCAAAGCACGTTATTTTTCTCAAACGTCATATTTTCCGTAGCGTATAGTGAAATATTTTTAATGGTTTGCGTATGTTACGACCGTTGAAAATGTTTTTTTAATCTCTCGACCTCGATAATATTTAAAAACATTACAGCCAGAATCGGTTTTCGAGCCGCAGAGGCGTTTTCAAATTGTCGACTCCGAAACAGGCTTGAAGCCGTTATTTTATAAGGCTAAATCGTAGTGATCTTCTTTGAAATTCGGGATGGTTTTTTATTATCAATTATTAGTCAATTTAATCGAATTTAAGTACCTACTCGACGACTTATTCTACTGGCCGCCAAATTTTTCACTTTCGACGGTAGTGAAATCTTAGCGAATGTCAAAAATAATGCAAGGTATTTTGGAATATTGCAGAACATTTTGGATGAAATGCGTTACATGTCGCAGTTTTAAAAGTTTGATAAAACCCTCTACTTCCAATCTGTGGGAAAACATCTCCACCAGAATGCGCTTTTTCGACGATATCTCGTACCGCGTGTCGTACCTATAAAATGTCATTTTTTAGCAGCATCGCCATTAAAATAAAAGAATAAATTTCTAGCAAATTCGTTTCGCGTAAAGGAAATAGTGATTAAGATTTCTTATCTTTTTTGCAAATGCGAACCTGTCGGCGGGAAATATAACCAGGCCGATTTCTTCGTCGATGAGAGATTCAGCCGGAGGTTCCAGTTATCGCCGCTGATTTTGTATCAGTTTTTTCCGTTGACTTTTGGCGTTTCTAAAATAAGAATTTCGTGTGAGTTTCCTGTCTTGCGATAGTGGTCTCTGAGGTCGGTCAAACTCGAAGAGCGGAGAGGTCATTTTGGCGTGGGAGGCCCTGACTGAAAAAAAAAGCCCTGTTTTTCAAGCGAAACTGAACCTCGAAACGGGTAAAACTTAAGGGGCGGCAAGGTCGTCTTTTGCCTAAATTATGAAAAAAGTGAGTTTTTCAAAAACTGTGCAATACTATATTATATAAATAATTGTTATGTGAACCAATTCTCAAATAATATATTAAGAGCCACGAAGATTTTTTCTATTGTAAAAAATTTAAGAGACCGGAAAAATATAATATTTTTCAAATTGCACATTAATATTATAAATGCAAAAGTGAGTGTGTGTGTTTTTGTTACGCTTTCACGCCTAAACCAATAAACAGATTTTTTAAATTATTTCAGCAATAGAAAGCTACACTAGCATCGAGTAACAGACTGTATATAATGGTAAGCTCTGGAACAATGAATTTTGTATAGATGAATATTTCATATATTTTAGCGGCAGGGAGGAAAGGCAGAGGGAATGTGGGGTTCGCGGAGAGTTGGTGAATGAGTGAGTTAGTGAATTAATAAGTGGAATTTTGACCTAATACCGTGCAAGCAAAGCCGCGGGTAAAAGCAAATAGGTATATATTTTCACGTTTTATCTATTAAACAACTTATTTGACTTACTACAGATCCAGAGAAAACAAATTTGATTATAATTAGTATTATGCCAGAGGGAAAAATAGTCTCGGAATCTTCCATCACTACTTAGAATCAAAACGTTGTTTGAAATAGCTATGTCGTGTTTGGTGATCAAACCTGAATAGCCAGGTACTTTGCCAACTTCGTCTCCCCTCCACCTTCATTATTTTATACCTAAACTAGTCCCAGGAAGAGCTCGTACGAACGTCTTCGATATTCGTCCTCCTTCAAACGCGAATTGTTTAAAAACTAAAAAGACAGAAGCTACTAGAGCGATGACGTCACTTACGATCTTTTACTGATACTTGTGTACGTTATTGGTTTTGGGAATGTCTTTTGGCTCCGGACAGTGTTAAATAGATTGACGTTGGGCGTCAAATTGCTACTTTAATCAGGATAAAGTGTCAGGTAAAAAGAGCTGAATTGCTACTCTGTGTACGTATTCTATAAATTATGGTTAGAGACCTTGTAGGGTGTCAAATTGTTGGGCTGCTCTAATAAAAGAGAACATCGTAGTTGATCAATAAAATGCGCAAAATTGGGGATTCACAGAATATGCCGCTTCTAAGTACCATCATGAGTTTTACGAAATACCAAACTGTCGGAACTGTTTTATTTGGTGACCGGACAACTCGGAATGAAACCAACTCAGAACCATCTCAGATAAGTCATTTAGAGTGATAAAAAATATAAATAAAAAAAATTATATAAAATAATTTTTTTCATAGCTGACTTTTCAAGAAGGTGTTGAGTTGAATTTATTCTCAGTTGGCATGGAACCGTTTTATTTCAATGCTGAGAAATGAATAAAAGTTTTCAATTAAACAAAGCAGATTTCGATAATGAACGGTTATGTATATTGTCATACAGATCGAGAATTAAATACAACACACACAATGGTACGAAAGGTTATAAAATAATCAAGACTCACCCCGGGACCGATATCTTTGGAAATATAACTCAATAATCAAAAACTTTTCCAAGAGCTAAGACCAGGATAGAGGATGCTGAAGCCCGAAGACGTCCTTCGGCGAGGTTTATCTAAAGCTATTGATAAAGGAGGGACGTATCCATACATCTCTTATATAGGTAGCCCGCATCCAAATGGGTAGTAGAGGCTATGCTAATGGGTATAGAGGCTGCAAGATGGTTTCCAGCGGCAAGTCCGGCTTTGGACTGCATGAATCGTTGACACAAGTCGCCGGCCAACCGGATTTTACATAGCCCGTACTCTGAATGTTGTTCTTCTTCTTCTTCTTTCGTAAGGTGGGAGGTCAGAGGGGGAGATCTTTGGTCTGTGAGCCAGTCTAGGGCCTCAGGCGTGGCTCTGTGGACCTCATCAATTCTGCCGGGGAATGAATGGAGCGGGCGTTCGTTGACCACGTGTTCGGTGGACTGCACCGCACCGCATTCACACGTCGCCGACTCTTTAAGGCCCCATCTATATATCATATGGGCAAAACCGCTATGGAAGTACCTTATCCTATTATTGATGGCGGACCAGAGTTTGCGAGGCAATGAGAACCCTGGCTGTCTCTCAGTGGGGTCTTGTACGAGATGCGAGCATTTTTCACCTTGGCCGAACGCCACTCAAGCTTCCACCTATCTTCTGGGGTGAGAGGTGATCGGAGAAGTCTTTCTCCTTCTGTCCAGAAGGATTTTCAGGACTAAGCGGCATGCCGGGTGAGAGACGACATCATCGTGCAAAGGTATTGCGCTTTTTTGCATCGCCTTCTTGTATTCCCTCAGTGTCGCAATCTCTCGCCTGATATTTGGCGGGGTTATGTTTGCATGTACGGAGAGCCGAGAGAAGGGAGTAGATTTTAAAGTTCCGCTGATGGTTCGCATTGTGGCATTAAGCCGAACGTCGACCATGGAAGTGTGGGCGCTTCTAGCCCACACCGGAGCAAAGCAGAGAAAACCAGGTCAATGGATGCCCTGGTTGGCGTCGCATCCCCAGCCAGTTCCAGCCAGCTTACTGACCAAGTTTAGTCTTGTCCTGGTTTTTTGCCCACAGTGTCTTTGTGTTGCCGTTAGTTCAGGCTCCTGTTCAAAGTTACTCCAAGAGAGCGGGGAAGGGGGTTATGGAAAATATTTTTTCCATCAAACTGAACACAGAGTTTTGCGTTTGCCTGTGAATTATTGAGATGGAAAGCTGTCACAACTCTTTTCGACCCATTTTGCTTTGGTTGCCAATTGAGAAAAGCCATAGATAGTCTTGAGGTCAGAATGAAGGATCTCTTCAGCTGCATCAAGGGTTTTGGATTGGGCTGTGACGGCGAAGTCATCTGCGTAAGCAAATGTTGTTTAAAGACTCCCGCGGGGTCGAGGATAGAAATGTATGGGCAAACTCTAAAATTATCACCGGGATGACGCAGATAAGAGTCGATTTCAATATATTGGCACGGGGTAAAACACGAACACCGAAAAATTAATACCTTCACATAATTCGATTGCGGCGACCAATTTTCCAAATATTTATTCTTCCAGTTCATTTCGCACCAAGAGTAACCGGCCGGAAAATGGCTCTGCAAAAGCAAACAAAAAAACAGTTGCCATCGTTTAGACAAACAAAAAAATAAAATAATTAATGCAACAAAAAGACCAACTGACCACCGGCCAAGTTATAACTGCTGAGTTAATTTATGAAATTAATAATTTCATAACAACGGTCGGAAGCAGTTGGGAATTTTGTGCGGTATTCATAAAAACATTTAAAGAGTCTGTGCGAAATGAATAGAATATCAAAAGAGCACGTATGGCACGATGCATGAATGGGAATGTAGCAAGAAGTATGCGCCAAGACAGAGTTGTTTTGTGATGGCTTATTCTTTCTGCCTACTCCTGACGCCAAAGTAAGTTTATTATTAGGTGATTTTTCTCAAAAACGTTGTTGCACACATTATCAAATTATTTTTATTATTTAAAAATTAAAATGCTTCAATTTTTTAAATTATATGTGATCCTATTCACATGTTTGGAAAACTTTCATTGATTACATTTTTATAAAATCAAATGGGTGTAGCATTTAAACACATATTTTATTGTAAGTGTGTTTTCAAATTTCCTGCCTTCAATTTCCTAGTGATAGTTTTCCTCTATTATTTGAAACTGAATGACGCAGAGCGTTAGGTTTTTGCTGCATAAATCCTTCCTTTATTATACTAGACCAGAGACACAATACATTGCACTGAATAGAGGATCCTAAAACTGAAACAATAACTTCAATGTACTAATACTGCTGTGGGTAGGTTCTACATTTGCACTGTGCTCTGTGCAGTAGGTTGTATAGTGAGAAGCTCCCTTTGCATAGATTTGCTTCCAATCCCACACCACTGAACAGATATAATCCTAGAAGTATGGTCCACAAACAATGTATTCCAATTTTACCGAAATGGTTTTTAAGTGATGGAGATTGGCGTATACCACCATTTCACCAATGTAGTCGTCAAAATCACCATTATTTACGTGAACATCGCACAAGAGTTTTATCTGCTCACAATTGTCTAGAACCAATGAGACTATGGCATCCCTTGTTGTCATAGTTGAGGGGGAAGTAGTAAAAAGAGTACGATGGAGAAGTAAGTGGCTTTTCAGATCTGATCATCTGGTAACGTGAATACCGCACAAGAGTTCTAACGGCTCAAAACCGTATGAGACCGGTGAAACTATGGCATTCCCCCTTGGAGTATAGTGTGAGGCTGTACGGCTGAAATTGGTGGAACGGGGAAGTAGATTGTTATAGAAGAAGATGGAGAAGTAAATGGCTTTTCAGATCTTGTCATCAAAACGGCTAAAGCCATTTAAAGTAACGTTTAAATTCTGAATGATGGTCTTGCGCAAGTGGCGTGTTGAGATTATTTTCCACTCTGGAACGTGCTGAAAATATACTTTGTATTGTACTAAGAGAATTTATAATTTATAGCTAAACAACACAATATTAAAATTTACTTCCCACGGCGGAATTTGAACCCGCGATCTCCGGATTGCTAATTGCTTACTCCTCTGCTACGGATGCATATATCATACGATGGATGCATGTATGAAAATGGGTTACTTACTGCAAAAATAACACCAATAAGTTTTCTAAAACCGATCTAGCCACATTCACCAGGAAAAGTGTTTTTGTTTTTTAAATTGAAACTAGAAAAAGTAGTTCCCAAATTACAACTAACACATCTCGTTGCAATGTACAATCGGCGATTATCGGTCGTCTGGCGATCATGAAAGACACTCTCAACCATAAACCTCCCCCGAATCAAATAGGGCATGGCTTCAAGTCTAACTCTTTTTTGTATGTGATTCTTTTGACCCGTACCGAATTAAAAAAGAAATTAATTTAAAAATGATTTCTTGAAAATATTTGATCTATTATCTAGCGAAGTAAGGAAAATCGGTCTTATTTCTGGCAAACGTACCAGATCACAACCCACTTCTATCCATGCATCTTTTCAGTGACACAATCGCAGGAGTTAACTTTGTGCAGTTAATACAAAACAACAAAGGAAATATATTTGACAGCGGATTGGGCGATGTGTGGATTGTACCGGTACGGGTGGATTAGACAGGATAGATTTTGAATGAAACGAACTACGGCATTTATTATTGTGTTTATGAAAAACGTTATCAAAAGGATTTCACCGAGAAACAGAAAGGCAAATTCTGAAAACCAATTAAATTAGTGATTACAGCACGAGAGTCTCAAATGATTGCAGCCAGTGAAAATACGGCTTTCCCAATTGGGTTACGATGTAACGATCATTGGAGGTTATCCACCACATACCCGCCCTGGTATAAGTAACATACTCCTTCAAGGCTCTCGCAAGATACTATTTTTTTTTTGTTAAACGAAGCTACATTTATATATTTTGAACGAATCTAGACCTCCAGTGTCCCTGCATACGTTGTTAGTAAGCAGTATGCAAGTGCTTAACAGGAAAAACAAAATGCAATAATATATTAGTAAAGCAAATGTGAATTAAACAGTGCAAAATAAAAAAACTCATTCATGAGACTCCGTGAGGCGGCATTGCATCGTGTAAAAAAACCTGCAAGCACCTGTATAAAATGGAGAACATAAAAAATAGAATAAATCTCAAATCAATAGGCAAGTACCAACAAAAAATGTGAATGGCATTCGGTCTGACCGTAAACCAAACTTAGCTTCCGTGTCCCTTAGCCACGGAATGTAACGATCAAAGGAAAGATGAGGAAGAGGAAGGTGACCTATTAGGACAGGACAATTAAAGCAAACGCTACGATTCTGAATGGTGGTCTTTCGTCGCCATAGGTAAAAGACCAGGGCGATGGTGAGAGTATCTAACATTTTTTTAATTTTTTTTATATGAATACCGCACAATAGTCCCAACTGCTCCCGTCTGGAGCCAGAGAGACTATGACATCCCCAATTGTGGTATGTTGTGAGGCTGAAGGTAGCGGGGATGGGAAGGAGATAGGAAAGAGGAAGGTGAAAAGTACCTGGCTGTTCAGATCTGGTCACCAAACATGGCTAAAGCCATTTCAAACAACGTTTCAATTCTGATTGGTGGTCGTACACCAGGGCGATACTGAGAGTATCTTCCACTCTGGAACAGTAGACAACTGACAGCTGTTACAGCGATAAAAATTCTACGACCACGTGGGATATATTCCTTAAAATTTATATTAAATGTATTTTCACGAATCGTAATAATCATACAGGTACATTTACTTACTAAAAATGTTATTTCTGTAAAAAGTTCAAAAAATTTTTATATGCTTTAGGTAACCTTCTTGACAGAAAAAAAGTTTAACCAAATTAAAAATTAAAATCCCAAATACAGAAATATATTTTTTTTAATGTACAAGTACACACCAAAAAGCTTGGAATCAGTAAAATAACAGGCAGTTCGAAAAGTACTATTTGGAAAATCTAAAAAGTGAATTTCCTGTTTCTAATGGTATGAATGACCTTTTAAAATTACTACCAAAAATGCTGGCACATTTTCGGAACAAGCCTTTGTGCACTTGTTAAGTGGCAACATTTTAAATGCATTTTCTAGTTGCAATATTTTGACTCAGCGAACGAAACTTGCTAAGAATGCTTAATGCCATTTAAGTGCCTGCTCAAAGGTAAAATATTAATCGTTTTCTGGCTAATTATTGCCTTAACTAAGATGTCTACCGGAGTGCCAACACTCAGGAAAAATAAGTAGAACACAAACAATTTTTTATGTTTTGTCATTTTTTAATGTTTACCGAGAAAATCTCAGTTTCCCGGAGCTAGTGACTATGGCACTATAGGAAGATAGGGAGAAGAAATACATTTTTAAGAAGCATCGCGTTCATTGGTCGAGACATTGTACATATATTTTCTTATGAACCTGTGGATGCAATTTTTAGCCATTAGTTGTTTTAATTGTTTGTCTAGTTTGTAGTTTTTCTAGATTTTAGAAATGTATTGTAAGTTTGTGCAGCGCCCTTGAGGTGATTTTTCACAAAAACGGCGCTATATAAATCATCCAATTATTATTATTATTATTAAGGGGAAAGTTGAAAAGTCAATGGTGTGACGATACACCCTGCCTACGTGCACCAAATCGTGATTGAATCTACCCTGGCTACGCTGTATCAAATATGCTGAGATTCTACCCCTATGTACGATCACGGCACCGAATGCGCTGTGTCGCGCCTACCCTCGTAGCTTTAATTTTCGTAGCTTTCTATCATGATTTATCTAGCCTGTCATTTAGGGTATTTCTAGTCTAACTTTAGGTCATTCGCACTTTTGTGAAGACCTCTTTCCCCAACCTATTTTTCAAACTTCTACATTACTCTGAGCTAATCTAACCCTATTGTTCGCAATCCCTGTGATAATTTCACACAGTAATCAAGATTTTTGAATTTTTTTGTTTACATTATCTCCGTATCCTGCGTTGTGTAATTTTTTGTTTTAGGATTTACACCCATACGCGTAATAAAACGCATACAAATGTAAAGAGTATAATGTATGGTTTTGTGGTAACTTCGGTTCTTTTAGAGTAAGAGTGAAAGAATTCTATATTAATTGTTTTAAATATCTTCTAACGCGTTTGATAAACTAATCCCGTCTTAGATTCTGCCTGTACCTGATATTCATTTTGTTTATTTCCTTCCTAAAACAGCTATATTTAAAATACAAATAAAAGAGAATAACAGTTAACAATTTATAACATACATTTCATGAAAAAGTATTTACTGTACCTGCGTGATATGACCTAATTCTAGGTCTCAGTTTTTCACCTGAAGTCTGCAAGCCTCCACCTAACATGAGTTTTATTTTCATGGTTAGTAAACACTAGATTGTTTGGGGAAGGGATGTGTGTAGGGATTGGGTCAAGGATAAAAAAAAATAGTTTTCTGTAAAGGTTGGCTCCTCCACTAACCAAATAGATTCTGGTGACCGACTTCCGAAAAGGCCTTTGTCAATGAACGGCTACACATACCTAAAGACCGGATTTTACCCTCTTCTGCGGGATTCCTTGCTTCGATAGGAGCTTTACGTACCAGAGATAAGTACCAGGTCTTCCATCGTATCCCAGAACTATCCCAACCTCCTCACCTCCAGGTAGTTTAACTCGACTGATTCTAGAAGGGGTATTTCATTGCATCCCTTATCACGACTCTACTCGCGTTGAATGTGGTGTGCGACTGTTTTTGTCGTATCCATCTCCCACGTGATCCGACAGAATCGCACTCCTGCCACCTCTTAGACCTGCTGCGATTGCGCCAAGGGAGCGTTCCAGTTGGCTCGCATCAAATCGAAGGTCGACAAGACTACGATATGCAAATGACTTAGAGTTTTCTTTAAGCGCCGCGCCAGCGTATTCCTCGCATACGTCTCCTCCAGCCTCCGCATGCCTCCTCCTTGGCAATACCGTCACAGGGCCTAAAGTTTCTCTCTCCCTCAGGGAACGTTTGACACTAACCTTCCCCAGAGACACATAATTGCATACAACAATCCTGAAGTTTACTGCGTGGGTAAAATTTTTGGATTTGGACTGTATGTCTTCATTCACTACCAGTGCTTTTTAATGTGGTCACTGAGTCCACGTGTTTAGGTATGAAAGGATAAGGGATACCTATCCTATTAGGTAGGTATAAATGGAAAAGTGAGTTTTGGTTTGGCTTTGTTTTTATTGAGGAAGCCCTCCTCATGAAGTAGTAAGTATTCACCTAGATAACTAGAAAGACAATGTTATGCAAAAAGTTCTAATTTCAATATTTGATAAATTTAATTTTTAAATTTTAAATTTTCAGACCACAATTATTTTATGCTTGTGGTTTATTGCCTTAAAATTGCACATTAATTTTCATATAAACCATGTGTTTGCTGGATGTCCTACTGCCCTAGAATACGTGATTTTTCTAAAAGATTCTTAGATCGATCCGATTAAGGAACAAATTATTTAAGTTCAAATATGAAAGTTAAATAGTTCTGTGTATATACTCGTCGTTGCAAATTCGAAGGCCGAAGTTAACAAACTAAGTCATGTCTGATGGGATTGACCTGACTTCTTGGATAGGTATTTATTTGTTTCCTACGCACAGCTAAGTATTTTGTTGTTATTAAGATTGTTAGTTATCGACATGCTCCGTTCGCCACTTTATAAATGATTGTGACTGCTTGCTCTGCATCGTCTCCAAGAACCTGTAAATAGTTTAATGATAAAAGACTTACCAACATTCTGCAAATTACCCTTTTGGTGTTGAAAATTTTAATCGCATTCCTTAATATTAGATTTTTTTGATTAAAAAAAAAAAATCGATACTATAAAAAAAATCTTTTACTTGTATATTTTAGACTATGTCTAAAACCTTCTCCTTGCTAGAATTGGATTAAAAAAAACGATTCTATTTAAATTTTCACTTGGGTATTATTAGATTATGTTAAAACCTCTGATTTTCTCCTAGCATTGATTTATTATCATCACTCATAATCAACTCGGTATTTAATTTGTAATGAAAATTTGACCATCTTATTAAATCACTATCGCTTTCGAGCAATTCGTTATTATTATTTATTTATTTCACTGACGTTATTTTATTTGTTTTAAAACCAAAGTTTTAATTGTTTAATATTTCGTTAATACTCTATAATTTATTTCTGCCGGACTTCTTAGTCGTAATCAAAACTTTATTTTAGATATAAAATTCTAAATTTTATTATTATTATTTTCCTTTGTAAACTCATAGTGAAATTAAATTATTTTTCAATTATATGCCGCGTATCTATCTCATGATTATTATTCTCTCACAAATGTAAATTAAATTGTAGTAAATCGGATTTCTAAAGTTTTAATTATGTTATTATTATTCCGAAATCCTATTTATATTTTAAGACACAAAATTTTTATATGTTTAAAGACCACTCTTCAATTATCTTTAATTCGTACAGAAACATCGAATATAAATTCACTGGATTTTACACTTCGATTTAAGTTAAAAAAAAAAGACAACGAATTGTTCACGGTCAACCGTCCTCGCCGCCAATTATTCCCTCACTAACCGAAAAAGGCCGGACTCTCCTTGTTCAAACCTGCCAAACGCCTTCCCATGTTTAAAATATTTTGAAATAAATCTTCATTAATTGAATTCTGTTTATATTAGAATTTTTACGTACTTGGTTATAATTCAATTTTAATGGCCGCACTGTCAAATATAATCGGGTTTCTCTAAAGTAAACTTCTATGTCTGATGTGTTAAACCAAACATGTACTTACGCCTTAATTTTTTTTGTTTTGATTACACTAACGGCGCCCAAAGAGACTCTCCGTTTCCAATGTCACTTATATAAACACTCTTCAGGGCCAATAAACATTCGTTTCTTTGTCTTTGATTCTGTTTAAAATAAAGTTCGTTCAACTTTAATTCCTGTGGGAACGAAAATGAAGGTCGCCCATCGTGATAAAAGTTCACGTGTCTCTTGTTTTGATTATTAGACGTTATTGGATGTACCTATAATTTACACGATATTAAAAAAAAATCTTCGCAGGCACTCTTGAACGTGAAAATGTTTTTCCTCCGATAGCGTAGGTGTAGGTAGGCATTACGATTCATCACAATGGGTATATAGAAATGGAAAATTTAGATTAATACTCGATATTACAATATTGCACTGAAAATATTTTCATTGTCATTTCCCTGGCTGGATTTCAAGCCTATTTGGCTTCTTAGTGAAGAAGCTAGCCGTCCATAATGGAGTGCTGGTACGTACCCTGATGTATGGCAGTGAGGCATGGAACTGGCAGAGAAAGGATGAAAGTAGACTGAATGCTGTAGAAATGAGATCCCTGAGACGTATGTGTGGTAAAACCATGTATGATCGTGTGAGAAATGTGGAGATCCGCAAAGAATGCAAGGCTGATGTAAGCGTTATGTGTAAGATTAAGAAAGGGACGCTCAGATGGTTTGGGCATGTAGAGCGAATGAATGAGGAAAGGAGTGTAAGGAGAATATATGACGCAAATGTGAATGGTAGACGAAGTCGGGGACGCCCGAGGAAGACATGGCACGACCAAGTGAATCAGATACTTGAGTCGGGCGATGTCAAGAGTCAGAATAATAGAAGAGCATGTATGAGACGATGTATGAATGTGAACGAAGCAAGGAGTGTGTGCCAAGATCGAGTTGTTTGGCGGTCTGTCCTCTCTGCCTACCCCTGCGGGGAAACGGCGTGATGGTTAGTTAGTTAGTTAGTTAGTTAGTGAAGAAGGAAAAATAAAAATATGATTTTATTAACAGATTGTTTTTAATTAGAAGTAGGACAAAGCCATCGAAAAACAAAGAATGCCCATGAGGTTTTCACAAAAACATCCGTTACAATTTTTTTCTTATTGAATACCGCACAGGAGTCCAGCTGTTCCCGTATGGAGCCAGTGAGTCTACGGAATCCCCGATTGGGATATGTTGTGAGGCTGAAGGTAGTGGAGAGAGAAAGGATTTGCGGAAGAGGAAGGTGGGAAGTACCTGGCTATTCAGATCTGGTCACCAAACACGGCTTAAACCATTTCAAGCAAAGTTTAAATTCTGAATGGTGGTCTTACACCAGAGCGATAACGATAGTATCTTCCGCTATGGAACGTGCCGCAAATATATTTTATATTATTTTAAATGAATGAATTGTGAAAAAACACAAATTAATCAAATTCAATTTATTTTTCACGCCGGGATTCGATCCCGCGACCTTCGGAATTACAGGAGGTAGAACCCTTTATCGTTAAGATATAGTCAAATCATCTATGTTCAGTTATTAATTCAAGAGATATTTCGACCGACGGGACGATTGATAAATTTTAGCTCGGGCCCCATCGATATAGTGGTATAATATAATATTAGATAAGTTGTTGTAAAGTAATCGATTTCACCGCGTTGAGCACCTAATCATCCAAATATTCTAATATTACGTTTGCCGGTCTGCCATGAAGATCATAATGAAGGTGTTTTTCTCAAACTATTCGTTTCAATTTAGTAGCCTGTTTTAATTTTGTTCGACATTATTTAAAATTCACATTTCCTTATTATAATCCCAAGAATCTACCCACACTACTTTCACCGTGAAAAGATGCAGTGAATAGGTTCGTTTTGAGTTTATAACTTATTCATGAGCGACCATTAGCCATTTTGCATTTTACACACCACAAAGAGACCAGTAAAGAGTAAAACGGTTTAAAAGAAGCAATCAACCGGCGCCTGCGATGTTAACAGAAGACAAAAAGAGATGTAGCAATTTATCGCATTTTACAGAGACACGATACAAATAGAAAGTTCAGAAGAACACAACAAACTCTTCACTTGTGGTCTTTTTTGTTATTTTGGTCACTTATCGATACTTCTGGTAACTGGCGCATTGCTAAATCTTGATTTATGCCAGACTAGCTTTTCCCCGCGGCTTCGCTCGCATGGTATTACGGGAAATTACTATAGCGGTTGAACTTATCAATTATCTCCCCTCCTCCCCACCCCCACCCACTCCCGCATTCCATACATTCATTCCCCTACATTCAGTTTTCAAACATCTCGCTTGCCACCTAAATTTCATAAAACTCAAAGAAAAAAAGAATTATCCAATTTTGTTCATTCGTTCGGAATTTATGCGCTTACAAACATTTCGGATGTTTATGTTTAATTAAATATTTGGAAGTTTGTTAATAAAATAAAAAAATTACAGTATTTATTATTCAGTCTTTATAATCGTTACGAATTATATTTTTAATGAAGGAACTCTTATCTGACATTTATTCCAAAACAGAAGCTTGTCCAAAAAAAACTAAACATATTCTAATATTTGAATTTTCTGGAGCAATAGCTGACCAGGGGGCTGAGTACCTACCAACTTAGAGCCTACAAATATATCAACATTGTTTCCATGGAAACGATTTTTTTCTGACGTTAGAAATAACTCGCTTTTGTTAGCGACAGAAAACGTATAACAAATATAATATATTAATATTTATAATTTCATAACGCCAGAGCTTGCCATCATACACAGACTATAGTCTCCGCATATAATTTAGCTTTCTATTGGTGAATGAATTTTCAAAGTCTTTTTATTGTTTAATGCGTGAAAGCGTCATAAACGAACTCTAGCAGTTTCGCATTTATAATATTAGTATGGATTATCATTCGTCATTACATCGGGGAGCTTTTGCTAACTTCTATATAAACTTCGGTACTTACTTTAATAATTTACTTACTCTTGGTTACTTCTGATCGTTAACGATGACCTCCAGTAATATTTGAAAAATTTTAATTAATAATTTCGGTTAATTTTGGAACTCTGGAAACATTTGAAAATTTACTTACTTCTGGTTACTTACGGTGACCTATGATCTGTTGATTCTGGCCATTTTTGAGAAGGCAAAGTAAATCACAATGACTTTACATAAAAATATTGCTGTGTAGACGTTAATTAAAAATATATTACTTCTTCGAATAGAGCAAATTATTTTTGTGGCACCATAATTAAATCGAAATGAATATATTTATTTATTTTAATGTCGCTTTTAAAAACATTAAAAATGGTTAAAACCAATAAATATTTTAATTTTGATTTGATTGTAGCCTATAAAACCGACATTAAAAGTGGTTAAAACAAAGAACTCTTTTAAATTTTGAAAAATATATAATTTTTTTCCATCCATGAAATTCTTCGATTAATCATATTTTAGCCTGCAATAGTTCTACGATACAGTTCACTACTACATAAGCAAGAACCTCTTTAAAATGATTTGTCTCTTCACCCCAGTATTGAGATTGAGGGAACCAAAAATGTTTTTTAATATTGGGATGTTGATTATTAATTTTTGACAATCTTTTCAAAAATAGTTTCCATTATTAATCGTCTCATGAACGCGCAATGGGCACCATACAAGTCATTTTGTAAAAAAAAAATTAAAAAATGCCACTGTTAAAAAATATGCAGATACTCTCATTTCATATCTCAGCCTTTCTTTGTTTCGACTGCCCCCATTAGGAATTGGGCTGTTGCTATGCCACTGATCTCCTCTTTCTAAACGAGATACTAAGCTGCCTATCCACGTAATACAGGTGAAAATTACCCAAAAAGAAAGAGCCTTCACAGATAAAAACGTACCGAAAATGTTAAAATCATGTTTTTCTAAGATAATGCATCAAATATTCTGTTCGGTGAAATGTTTTGAAAAAAATTTTCATAAGCTTTTTTACCTAATGCTGAGTAAATTATCTTTTTTTATTATTTATTAGTTAAAAACCCATGTATAATGATTGCACTCACGTCTGGCAACCAATAATTTTAAAAAATATTTTGAGAGACGTTCTTGAAATTTTCTTCAGAAATTTGTGAATATTTTTTACAGCCTTAAAAATCTTGTCGAAATTATCAAACCAAATTATCCTTAAAATTAAAAAAAAAGCGATGAAAACTTTTCCAATGTTTAACAAATAAAACGAAAATAACATGCAATCAGAAGTTTGTCCTCTAATACAACCACCATTATCAAAAAACAATTAAGTATTCAAAAGAGTATCTGTTTTTCAATGAAACAAAGTTTTCAGCAATTTCCTTTGTCTTGTTTAATATAACACCTTGGTTTATTTATTTTCAAACAATTTAATTCAAATCAGGGAATCTTTTTCTTGCTGGCACTGTTCCAACTACTGCCTGGGTAGGCTGTTGGGGTCGGCTCTTCTTATTCTCAGGCTATATCATCTTTGGTTCTGGGTATTTCTTTCATCCAGGCCTTTTCTCTTTAATATTTTGGAGCATTGAGTCGTCCAGGAGATCTTTGGTCTTCCTCTGGATGTTTGTCGATGAAGCTCCAAAGACATGTTTCATGTCCGTGACACCCAGGCTACCACGAATGCGTGAATCTTTATTCCTATCTTTTAGTGATACTCCTGCCTATTAATGAATTTCTAATTAGATCCAATTCTATATATTTTAATTGTTTTAAGAGTGGTTGCTGAAATTTCAAGAATTTGAAGCGTGTTTGTTGTATCCAATGCGGCATTGATTACCTCGTCTTTTTCATGGGTAAAGACAATATTATCTTTGCTACGTAGGATGTAGACTAAATTCATTACGTTTACATTCAGGCGTGTTCTTGCAATTAAAACCGTCATAAAACTAATCATATTTAAAAAAAGACATTAATATTACATGCAAACTAGCGAAACTCCCTTATAAGAGTAAATATTTGTGTAATTTGGTTATTGAATTGAACATCATTTTTTAACCTACCCAGGTTCTCATAGTTCTACCAATAATGTAAAAACCATAGACTTTTGAAAATTACAGCTGCTCTACATTAAGGAACCCCATAATCGCATAAGAATCATTTCGACGAGAGCCAATGGTTCTATGGCACCTACAATGTTGTAAATGGGGGTTTGAAAAAACTTTCAGAAGAAAGACCATAAACTTCTAACCCAATTAATTAAAAACCCATGTCAGGACCAACACAGAAATCTTTGTGGCTATAAAATACAAGGGTCCACGGCAAAATTCACGACGGTCAATTTTAACTGATTTAAGGAACTCGAAATTTATGACTTTGGGTAAAGGACCTATTTTTATTATTGCTTACAGATCAGTTTCAGTGTGAGATGTCTTGGTGGTCATCATTGTGATTGAATGGACTCCGTGGTCTAATGGGGAATTGAGAGAGCGAGAATTACAATTAAGAGACCACGAGTTTGATGCCCGGTGTGCAATTCTTTATTCATTTTATTTAAATGCGTTAAAACCTCTTGACATAAATCATAAACCCGAAATGTGGAATGTTTAATCCAAATTTGTTCTCAAGTATTTTATTTGTAGCTTTTTGTCCCTCTCTTGCCCGAAAATCAAGTAATTTCCTTTTTGAAATTGCGAAATATATAAAAAGAAAGAAATTGAAAACCAATTCAAGATCCTAAATGAATGCTAATTTTCCGCTTTATCGCAGTTAAGTGAATTTTACTGCTGGCCCTTTTTGTTGAAAGGTCTCTTCAAAATAATGGGAAGTCCATAAAAAATTTATGTCATTAGAGATAAAGGAATACATGCGTTTTTTAATTTAGTTTTTCTTTTTAAACTGAGCTTTTTCTTACAGTATTTGTTTTTAATGTGAATACCGCCCAACAAAAATACCTCACCCCGTGTAATTGTAACTACATTGGGCAGAGGTGAGTTACTGTACATGATCTTATAATGATTTTCTTACTCTTAAACTTCGGTATACAAAAACATAAGGGTATGTATTGCACACCTTTAAAATAAATTTTAAAAAAGGAGAGTGCGTAATTCACACGCGGTAGAAGTGAAACTAGAAAGTCGCTAAATGTCTCTTTCTTTTTTTTGCTTTTTTTAAAGTGGTCTGAAGATTGGTTATTGATTTCACAAAATAATTTTTTTTTTTGGATTTCATGGATTCGAACCCTCTATCTCTCTGGCCGCTGAGACTTATCAGGCACCTTGCCCTCTGCGCTATGGAAAGCACGCGTCGAGGTGCAAAATTCCAGCATTATATTAGAACCAAGCATTTGTGTAGAACTGATTGTGGCGCATTTCTGTTTCACCCCAATTTCAAGTCACTAACGGCCCCTAAAGAAGTTTCTTTTCAATAAAAACAATAAAACTCGGCTAAAGTCATTTTATTGCGACAATTCGGAATGGTGGTCTTTCAACGGGTGCTTTTCAGTTAATTTTTTTGTAATTTTTTTTACGTTTACTCCACACGAGGGGAAAAAAAATTCTCAGGGCTCATTGGGGATAATGTGGTGAAAGAAAGGAGGTTCTGGGAAAGAAAAAGATGCGGGTGGATCTACGCCTCAATTGTAGCAATTGATTTTTTTTAATGTATAAATCAAAACTACATAAAGTTCTATGAGAAACCGATTAAAATACCATGGTTCACTGAAGTTTATCTGAAAACATCGGAAATGTGAATAATTTTTATTAATAGGTTAAGACCCACATGCGCTAATGGGAAGAAAATTGTGTTTGATAGGCCTCTCTGATTCTCCAATGTGCTCGATACGTGAACAAATTGATGATGTCAAACACACATTATCGACGTGCATTAAGTATGAACAACAGAGAGTGACAAGATTGAAGTTCTCGAACCCATCGGAAGTTCAGAGTTTAATAACCTCAACTGAGTTCCTGCCACATCGAGAATTGTGTAATTTGTAAGATCATGTAAATTGGAAAATATTTGAAAGTGAATTCTTCCGGGAAAATGACAACATTATTTAAGTCAGAAGCCTCAATACACGACGACTGTCTGGGCCGCCGATCTTGTGATTATTAATTTACACGGAATCAGTCCTAGATTTGTCAATAGGCCGTATAGGCCGTGACCTATGGGCGGCAGATTTCAGTGGGCGGCGCCAAGCCTACAAGTGAGTGATTATGACGGCCGCGTAGTCCAGCGATAAGGCTCTTGGCTCGCAATTCGAAGGTTGCGGGATTGAATACCGGCGTGGAAAATAAATTTTATTCGATTAATTTGTGTTATTTCACAATTTATTCATTTAAAATAATATATAGAATATGTGGGGCACGTTCCAGGGTGGAAGATACTATCAGTATCGCCCTGGTGTAAGACCACCATTCAGAATTGAAACGTTGCTTGAAATGGTTTTAGCCATGTTTGGTGACCAGATCTGAATAGCCAGGTACCTCCCCACTTTCCTCTTCCCTCTCTCCACTACCTTCAGCCTCACAACATACCCCAATTGGGGATGCCAGTCTCGCTGGCTCCAGACGGGAGCAGTTGGTATTGTGTGGTATTCAAATTTAAAAAAGGTGGCAACTTCGAAGAATTAGGAAGGGGCGGCGCAAATGAAGTGGCCTATACTTATGAAAAGTAAAAATCCGCCACTGCACGGAATTAAAATGTTACTAGGAACAGCGTTGTGCACTTTCCATAACAAAAGTGTTGTGCACTTTCATCTGCCGGCATTTGGTACCTCTCCTCACCGTGGAAGACTGTCTCCTGCAACTTAAAAACGTATTAACGGAATGCGCCGACAAAATACATTTTTTATGAGTTACTTCCTGAGAGAAGAAAAAATCTTTTGGAAAAGGTCTTGACTTTTCCGCAAAAACTCGAACATTTTATGATTCTGTAATTTATTTACGAAATAAGGGGCATAGCAATACTAATCCGCTAATGGCAAAGTTCGGATAGGCAAGAAGACCGGTGGATGAAAAAAGTAGCGTTTTAGGTATTAAGACTTCTTTCGCTTAAAAATTTCATATTTAACTTTACAAGTTATAAGCTGCCTTTGGTAATTAAAAAGATGCTTTTAGAAAATTTTTTAGTTTAACATAAATTGATAATGGATGCATGCTTTGTACCCTTTGGTTTTTGATTTTCCTGAAACAAATTAAAAATTATTTTTCACCGGTTCGCAAATGTTTTTACAAAAATCAGTTGTGAGAAAAATGATAGGAATTATCAATATTCTTCCACAGCCACTTCCATATGAAAGTTCCATATAAATATTAATTTTAAAGTTCCCAATAGACGCAATTTAATGAGTCGTAATTCATTCCATCTTGAATTATTTAATAACAGTATTGCATACTTCCATCCACTGTCTCGTATGTGTCTTCTATATAATACCATTGAATGTGACCATGTAGATATCTTTGAAAACAGTCTCACATATTTCAAAAAGCAAATTGACAATCTTCTACCATGATATGTCATGCAGAACAATTATGTGACTGCTCTATTATCATTTTATTTTTATTATCTTTCTTTTCCTTTCTCTGCAGCTTGGGTTATATAATTGACACTTCTATGTTTTATATTTAATTTTGTAGTAACAACTCAACATTGATTATGCATGCTGTGAGCATTTACAATTGGAGTGTTAATACCTATGTACATCCCAATGGTAATTTTATAACTTTATAAATTGTTAACACTCTGTAAATGTTTCAAACTATAAATAAATAAATAAAACTTTTAATAAAGCTTTTGTATAATAATTTGTTGGTTATTTTATAATAATTTTATTTCTTTCTCTTCACTTTTTTTCTATTTTTCTACTATAGTATGCAAGCATACACAAGCTATCTATAAATTTTAATCCTCTGTTTTTAAGAACCTATATGTATATTAACTAATATGTTTTAACTTTTGTTACTATGTTTTAAACTTTCTAACTTCATTTTTTATTATTTCTCTTCTTTTTATTTCCTCGATTTTTCCTCTTTTTTGTACAAATCATGTTCCATATGTTCACACTAATCCTAATTTGACTGTTCTAAAACGGGAATCATCCTAGTTGGACAGTCAATACATATCATAAAAAATGTTTATAAATGTATTATACTATACTAAATAAATAAATAAAATTGAAATTGAAATTGAAAACCCGCTATTCATGCATAACACGAATGCTCTCTAATCTAGAAAGAGAGGGGTCCTTTCAGGAATATTATTTAAATAATAAATTATTTCATTGTCTGTCTATACCTCCCGGAATGCTGTAAATTGTTAGTACTGAATAAATACCGCCAGGTCGATACCGAATGGACAAGAAGACCCATCGCAGCGTGACAAGAATTACGGTTTCTTTTGACGTAACTTGGAGTGCTGCTGCTAAATGATATCTCTAGGTCTCCTTAATAGTATTGAAGGTTTCAATAATCATTTTAAGAAAGAACGGTAACTTATGTACATTATTATTTTGTGTTTATTTTAAAAATAAATTATTTCATAAATATATTAAGGAACTTATAAAATGTGTAATTCACACTAAAGGGGGTTTCCTTTAATGTTTCTTTGATTTTTATTTTATCGTCAGCCCATCTGATCTGGTTGACCTCTTATCAAATTAAATATGCACATGTAGGTCACATCAACTCATTTCATTTTTTCTGATCTGCTCAAGACCACGCCTAGTACTAACTTTACCTTAGGCAATTAGAACGCCACCTTAAGTATTCTTGAATATTCTACGAATTTTTCACTTTGAAGAAAGCTCGTTGTGTACTTTTGCATATTTTATTTCTTCCTCAGAATAATAAAGGAAGTTTTATACAAGAATTAAAAATACTAAAAGAGTTCTACTGCTTTTGTGATGGAAGATGTACAGTAATAAAGAACATAATAATAACTAACAATATCTACAATTCAAATTGCAATACAGTTATTTAGCTAATAAATATTACATTTAAGTTGAAAATATTGCATTTGGAATATACAATAAAGGCGATAAACTAGAGATTTTCTGTCATTTTAGCAGATTTACAGAACACTTACGTTATATTTTGTGAGATAATGGCATATATTTTATGAATATAGATGATGTATTTAGTGTGTAATATTTATTTATTGCACCACAAAGCTCAGAGAAATGCTCCAAAGACTGTTAAGAAATCTAGAATTTATTTTTTTTTTATTGGTAGGTACGATTTTTAAAATTATTCAAAATATTTATCATTGCAACATTCTTCAAGATAATATCAACAAATTGTTAATTTGGTGTAAGGAAAATAGACTTTATTTAAATATCTCAAAATGTCATATAATTAGATTTTCTCGTATAAAAAATCCAGTGATATTTAATTACTACATTGATGTCAAAGCTCTTGAAACACTAACACAAATTAAAGACTTAGGCATCACTTTCCAATCAAATCTTTCATTTGTTAACCACATAACAGAAATCTGTAATAAGGGCTTAAAAATGTTGGGATTTATAACTAGACTAACTAGAAATTTCAACAATATAAAATGTATTAAACTGTTATATTTTGCGTATGTTAGATATCAACTAGAGTACAATTCTCCCGTCTGGAATCCACATTATAACATACATGTACAAGCTGTTGAAAGAATGCAAAACAAATTCTTACGTTTTCTAAATTTCAAAATGGGGATTCCAACAATAATGTTGAACTACAACACTCTGTTAAATAATATGAATATGCTCAAATTGTCAGACAGAAGAATTTTCACTGACTTGGTATTTCTATATAAAACTCTACATAATTTAGTTGATAGTCCGGTATTGCTTGAATTGATAAGCTTCCGGATTCCACAACGTAATACAAGAAGTCAGGATTTATTTCAGTGCAGAAATTCTGGGACTAACTACCATATGTATTCCTCTTTACCCAGAATACTAATGGAAGGAAACAATTACATCAAGTCCGTGGACATCTTCAGTTTATCTTTAAACAAATATAAAATATTGTTACTGAAGCAGTTCAGTTATGTACAATAAATTTTGTATTTATTACCATTAATATGTAAAAGCCCTGAAAAAGGGCGTTGATCAATAAATAAATTATATTATTAGTATTAATCTCAATCCAACTTGTTTCAAGTTGTCATAATAAATATTTATATAGCCCCGTTAAGTAGTACTTCACTTTTAGTGCGCAGAAGTGTTAATTTTTTCATTATTGTTTGAGTATTGTAGTATTATTTAAAGGTAGGAAAATATGCTTACTCTATTTTTAAAATATGTTGTAGGTAAATTATAAGCTGCAACATGTGGTCAACATCTCAATAATATTACTTTAAAATGTTACTATTGATAAATTCTTCTTAATTTAAAAAAATACATAAAAGTAGGCATTCTTTTTTTCTAGAGTAGTCATTCGGAACCTTCTTTTTAGTATAACGGAAACATACCCCACAATTAAACTCAGATTGTCTCATGCGCACAAAACCTACCTGACAATTGTCACAACTTTTTTCGCGAGTCATCACACATTGCAATAATTAAACGGAGGTCGCCACAAGATGGTGTCGAGGAAATTACTCACTTTGTTGAGCAATAAATAATTTTGACTTGATTTTACAAAAGTGATATTTAAAAGTACGATAAAATTTATGATTGTCAACTATAAAACGCCAGGGTTTTAAAGATTGTAATAACTTATAGCAAGAAAGCTTCTTACTACGAAACAATGTTTTCAGTATCTATCTAAATGCTCAGCATTTTCCGGAATAATTTCACTTCAAGGCTGTTCAGGATTCTGATATGGCAATTTCATTAAATGACTTGACAGATGTCAGGATTCTACGAACTACCGTACAATTTGTATGTCGCGGTTAAACATTATGATACTTTCGACTTTGATGTGTCTCATCCAAAATTCAACCGATTACACGAGCTGGCCCTTTATCTGAGACATAATTGTATTATTGAGACATATTCATATCTGCCAAAAACTAACTTTTTCATTAACTCCCCAATCCAAAGACTACATAGGCTTGGTAATAAATAAATTAAATAAACTATGGGAATGGATAAAGAGTAACTTAACTAATAGAATTCTCCAAGTAAAAAACAATTCTAATCTGTCACACAAATTCATGGCTACCAGCGGTGTACCTCAAGGGTCACACTTAGGCCCAATACTGTTCCTACTATTTATAAATGATATTGTCACTGTTTTTTATAATAATGTTGAAGTGTTGCTTTTCGCCGATGACCTAAAACTATTTAAACTTGTAAGAACAATAAATGACTGTACTCACATTCAAATAAATTTAAACAAACTACAAGATTGGTGCATAACCAACAAACTTTATCTAAATATTAATAAATGCCAGATAATAAGATTTTTCAGAACAAACCAACCCCTTAACTATCAATATAAAATTAACAATATTTCCCTCACCTCTGTCAGTGAAATTAATGATATGGGCATTATTTTCGATTCCAAATTTAACTTCCTTTCACATATTAATACAGTTACCAATAAAGGATTGAAAATGCTAGGCTTCATTCTTCGAAATGGTTAAGACTTTCAAAATATTTCAACATTAAAAATCCTGGATTCCTCTTTAGTTCGAAGTCAAGTTGAATATAATTCTTCTATTTGGTCCCCTCACTTCAAAATTCACTCAGATTCCATTGAAAAAATTCAGCATAAATTTCTTAGATTCATTAACTATAAACTCGGTCTACCAATTGAATCAATTAATTACAATCACCTGATGAAAAAATTAAACTTACTGAAACTCTCAGATAGAAGACTTATTTCTGACTTTTATTTTTAAAATTGTTAATGGTATTTTAGACAGCCCTGCTCTAGTAAGCCTAATTACCTTTCATATACCTACAAGAACTACTCGATCCAAAATACTTTTTAATTGCAACAACAATTTCAGGGCCGAGTTATTTAGATATTCGCTTATACCTAGACTGCATGCAGTTGGCAATGCATTCTCAGAAATAGTAGATGTGTTCAACTGCACGGAACATAGTTATAAGAAGGCTATAATAACACACCTTAATCACAATAATTAATGTTAGGCATGTTAATACTTGTCTGCATGGTTTCTGTATCATATTTTACTAGAGATTCTAAACTACTTAAATCTGATATCTTAACCATCAGACAGAGGGAGTCATAGCTAATATAAAAATAAAATAAAAATTTATTCATAATTATTATTAAATCTCCTGACAGCCCTAAAATAACAGAGCTAATTTGCCAACTATGCGTGACCAGTCATTTCAAGCAATGTTAAGCAATTTAAGGTAACAATAAACTCTGTAGTAAATTATTTGTAATTTGCAAATAAATGTCAATGTATGAATAGGTATAATTACTTGAATTTGCTCGATTCTTCGATTCGACTTGCAAACAAGTCACCTTTACTTACATATTTTAATTCAGCGTAAATATAATGTTTTGTTATTTTAATATGTTCTATTCTCTTCATTAAGTTTTATTCACTTTATTATTTTTTTGGTTGTAACACATAATTGTATCACAAACACTTGAATGTAAAAGCCATTTTATGGCGTTGAAATAAATAAATAAATAAATTCAGTTCCGTTGATATTTTCATTTATTCTTTACCAAAATTTATATCAGAAATTTTTAAAATTCTTGCATAAATTTTATTATTATTATTCTAATATTGTCAAATGTTAAATAACATTTATAACTATAATAACGTGTATTCGTAAAAGCCTTAAAGGCGTAAATAAATAAATAAATAACTTTATGTTTCTGTCAAAAAAACATTATAATAGAGCTTAGAGTAAAAAACGGTTAACCCAAAGCTATCAATATATGTTGGAACAAATAATGATGTAATGGTGGTTTTTTTTTTATTATTTATTAATACAAGAAAAATTTAATACAAGTTTTAGTCCCACAAAGCTGTCACACGACGGCTTGTGTGTAGGTTCTATTAAATAATAAACATATTTTTTAAATTAATAACACATGTTAATAAAATATTATATATATATATATATATATAAAATAATGTACCTCAATGTATCTACCTAAATACAAATTGTTTAGGCAGGTACGTTGAGATGTTCAAAGATAAATTGAATCGTCATTTATTACCCAACGCTTAATGTTATTGGTGCAGGGTCTCTCATTATTCTTAGGTTTAGCTTATTGAATTTATTAAAAATCACTGGTATTAAGTTTAGTAATTAATCGTTCTGCTTCCATACTTATTTGTTATTCTTGGAGTTATGAGGCCCTTATTTTCAGTGAATCTTGTGGTGTGATTATGCACCAGTTGCTTTTTGTATTTGCTTTCTCCCTTATTATCCATTATAATAATGTACCAAAGAAGACCCTTAAGAGGTCTGTTCACGCGGGCTAAGATTGACTACCCATAAAAGCATACTGATAGGTATAATTGTCGCGTGTTCTGCTCTAGTAAAGTACAGGAGAGGGGCGTACGAGAGCGGTAGTGAAGGGGGAAATCGTAATACGTATTGTCGCACATCGCGAGCGAACACAAAAATTAAATAACTATGTAGTGAACAAAACAGAAAATATATGTAGTATTACGCTTGAATATTTGCAGGAAGCCGGTGAACGGTCCCTTTCGTTTAGTACCTTAGCATTAGCGGATGAGGGACACATCATGCGGAGGTCTCTGGACATATTCTGTAGTAGTGTTAGTTTGTTTATAGTACAAACGCTGGGTGTCAAGAAAATTTACAATTTTACAATAATTCTTCGGTTAGGTTTGATTGTTTCACAATATACTCAAATTTATATTCAACCATGTTGTGATATTTTTATCTTGATTGAATCATTGAAAACAATTATGATTATAACAAAAGAAAACAATATAGAATTTTACCCCGATTTTATGTTAACATGTTAGAACAGAGTTCAAAATGTGAAGTTTTGTCAAATATTAATTTGGAGTTACGATTAAACAACCCGGCCTAACATTCGCGTACAAAATAAAATCGGTGACCGAACAACTCGGAATGAAGCCAACTCGGAACCATCTCAGATAAGTCATTTAGAATGATAAAATATATAAATATAAAATTGGTTAAATAGGTTACATTAGGTTGGGGTTATCGGCTAATTGAAAATTATTTTTTTCATAGCTTTTAATGACTTTTCAAGGAGGTGTTGAGTTGACTTTATTCTCAGTTGGCATGGAACCATATAATCGACATATTTAGGCACTTTCATGAAAACAAAAAAAATTAATGATGACTTCCGTGGTCGAAGGGTAAGACTCTCGACTAGCGATTAGGAGGTGACGGGTACAAATCCCGGAGTGCGCAAGTAAATTATATTTGATTGATTTGTTTTTTTTTCACAATTCAATCATTTAAAAATAATATATGGTTTATTTGCGGCACTTTCCAGAATGTAAGTTACTCTCAGTAGGACTCTGGTGTAAGACCACCATCAAGAATTGAAACGTTGCTCGAAATGGCTTTAACTGTGTTTAGTGACTAGATCAGAATGTCCAGGTGCTTCCCCACCTTCCTTTTCCCCATCTCCTTCCCCTCCTCACGTTCTGGGAAAGATAAGGGTATTAGGGGTGGGAAGGAATCTGGGGGTCAGTGTGTCCAGGAGTGTCCCGGACGTGTGAATCAATCCCTCCCGCTGCGGTGCAAGGCGTTGTTTCGAGAGAGTACCTACGGCTGAAGTCAAAGAGACTCCCTCAATCATTCTCTCCCGATCCGGTCTGTCATGCAGCTGGTGGGCAGACGCATCCACCGTTAAGACCCGGACAAACCTCACACCATGAACCCGGGCACCCCTGCTAAGTCACCAAACGTCGTGAACCACTTGGGGTGACCTATGGTAGAGGTGTTTGTTATCCAATAAATGGTTCCCGGGGCGGCGGTACCCATACCCGCCTCGCATTCAGTCTACTTCATCCTTCCTCTGCCAGTTTCCATGCCTTACTGCCATACATATACCTAGTTAGGTACCCTGGTATCGTAGAAAATATTTTTAAAATAAAAGCTGAACTGCCAAAATTGAATTTCTTACTACCTACTACCTAGTGAACACAAGTATATTAGCGTTATTGAATACAATCTCCAGTTTTCGGTAAACAGATCTAAAATGATAAAACAAACAACGAACATGCACGTGCGCTTGTCTGACAACACAGATACACGATTCCATTACCTCTCCCCCCGGCCCGCGCACGTTTCGCTTCCCCGAGACTTGCAAAAGAGAGGTTGAGATGGCAACAAAAAACCTAGGTAATTTTACGATAAATTTGCGCGTAACTAGATCCGGTTTTTGACGCGAACATAACTGTTTTCAGTGCAAACTAAAATTTTATCGTATATTTCATCATATTCCTGAGGCAGGATGTGAAAGGATTTTTCAAAAATAGCATCCATTTGGTCAGAAAAAAATTTCAAAGTAGCCTCCTAAATTCATCGATAAATCGTCATCTTTTGGAGCCTATATTTTATAATTTAAAGCAAAAATCGAAAATCGTACTTCATATTCATATCCGTACTTTTTATATATCTAACCTGTCATTTAAAAAAAAATTGAAAACCATTAATTTGATAGTTTAGCCGTAAATCCGGAACTAAATTTTGTATGAAACAGGCCACGAATACGTTCCTCTTAATTGGAAGTAGGCCCTCAGAACCTAACAGTAGTTTTAGATTACTTCTTTGTTTGTAAATATTGGGTGCTTCTATTTTTTTATTATAGCAATTTGTAAATTTTGTATACATTTAATATAAGTAATGCTTGTGTGCCCCCAAGTTCGTATTCCATATCTAAGGATGGATTCGACCATAGAAAAATAAATAATTTTAAGAGTACAGTGGGGCAGAATAAATTTTAATTTATAATAATTACTCGCTAAAGATCGGAGCTGGTTACAAATTTTAGCCACTTGTTTATCCCATTTAAAATTATTATCTACTATTAGTCCCAGATAAGTATATTCATTTACAAAGTCTATTGTATCACAATAGCAATTATTTAATATTTGAATTCGCACATTCGGCAACTCGGACAACTCGGCCTTAGACCAATAGGTAAAAAAAATAAAAGAACAGATAGATAAAAAGTGTGAAGAAAGCATAGCATTTTTGAATTACCCATAATTTCTAAAACTAAGCATTCGTTACTAAACAAAACATTTCTAGGTGCATTGTGACTATGGTTAAAACCTTTTTGACGTCAGGGGGCCTACTCTCTAACTTCCACAACGTCCGAGGGTTAATACGTGTATTAACCCTCCTCCTAACGTTCCTAATATGTAAATATTTACGTACACTCAGTAAATATTTATGTATATTTTTTTTAAAGAAAGACAATCATTCCCGGGTTACGAATAACCCAACAATGTTTGAAAATCTCCTACTACCACCACAGAAAGCCGAAAATGTTGCTTGTGTTGTGATGGAGGACTTAGCCAGCCGAGGAATCGAACACGGGACGCCCGGGTGGAACCCAAACGCGATGCCCACTCAACCACTGACCAGACGTATGTTGTACTTGTCTAATCCAATACATAAATGTATTGCGGGGGAATACCTAATATATGAACTTTTTTTTTTCGTTTATTTACAGAGATATTTTTTAGTATACTTACAGAGATTATTAGACTTATATTATCTAATTATAGACCTTAGTTGACAGCACCCGCTAGTGAAGGGAAAACCACAAACGTGCGGGTTTGTGAAACCGAAAGATAGAGAGTAGGCCCCCAGGTCAGTAGAAGCAGTCAAAAACGCTCGACAAAGAAGCTTAAATAAATGAGGTTAAAATAAATAACAAATTAATAACTGAAATTACTGAAAACTTAAGTAGTTAAGTTAAGTAGTAACTACCATTACTGAAAACTTGGTAGTACAAACTTACTTCTCTACAAATGTAGTAGATGAGGTTCTTGAATTATCCAGTATAGAAATTTACAAAGTTTACGTAAAGACACCTTCGCATTTAGATTCCAATAACGAATCAATTATCTGTCATAATGAATGAAATTGAAAAATATACTGATGGCCTAAAATAATCCTATTCCAAAAAAAATATGAAAACTTATTTTAACTCCTCTGCAACACGTTGGCGTACGCCTAAAGAGGGCAGTTTTCTGAACTTCTTTGTTAATTCACCATAATACTGATTCATAAATCTGGTGAAACAAATAAATTAAACAATTATAAACCCATCTTGCTTTTTTCATTCATATTGTTACGTTGCACATATTTGCCGTCGAATTCCAGTGCACTTTTTTCTATACATTTGGTCATCGTATTATTGTGGTATTTGTGTTTTCTTCTCCGGAGTCGCTAGATCTCACTTTCTTGTTTTCTTTGCGTGTTCATTTTGGAGTGGTTTGAAGATAAGATATTATTTTGCAAAAATAAAAACGTTTATTTTTATTGATTTTACAGGATTCGAACCCAGGCCGCTAATGATTAGTTAGTTAAATAGTGAAGGATGATTTTATCCATATTTTTGCCATCGAATTCCGGTGCACCTTTTCCTTTACAATTGGTCACCATATTAATATTTAATGATTTCTTCTTCAAAGTCGCTAGATGTCGTTTTCTTTCGCCTGTTCATTTTGGTGTGGTTTGAAGATTGGATATTGATTTCACAAAATAAAAATGATTTTTTTTTAATTTCGCAGGATTCGAACCCCCGTTCGCTTAATGTCTCTGTCTTTATCCGCTGAGACTTGTCAGGCACCTTGCCAACTACGCTTTGGAAGGCACGTGCCGAGGCGCGAAATTACGGCCTTATATTAGAACCGAGTATTTGTGCAGAACTGACGTTGTGACTAGTTTTGACGCACTTCCATTTCACTCGAATTCCTAATCACCAACGGAGCTAAAGAAATTACACTTCAAAAATAATAAAGATTTTAATCCTGAGACATTTCACTTTTTCACTGCAATTCTAACCTACATTCCTATATTTTTGTATGGTAACTTTAAAATTTATATTTTATACGTAGGCACTACTTGTTAATGAACATTATATGTTGTGAAATAACACAAATTAATTAAATAAAATCTATTTGCGCACACTAGGAATACTTCAAATACTTAAGAATAAAAATCATTTTTTTTTTAAAGAAAGACAAACATTACCGGGTTACGTTTGACCTGACAATATTTAAAAATTTCCTACTACCACCACAGTAAACGAAAAATGTTGCTTGTGCCGTGATGATAGCCAGCCGAGGAATTAAACACACGACGCCTGGATTGGACCCAAATACGATATTAATACTGTAATCAAAATCAATTCGGATTATTCACCTACATAGTTAGTAAGTTCGTCTCAAAATACATTTTACTTGAAAGAAAAAGAATCAAAGAAAAGCATTAATCTTAAAAGCTTCATTTCCCAAGATAAAATAAATAAAAAATGAACTCCATAATATTACTAACAAGCTCTGACTTTGTTTGTATAAAACATTATATTATTATTTTGTTCTAATGCAAACGCTGTCAGCGGAATAGCTAGGAGTCATATTGGATCTATTTCCGGCCCAGAAGTGCATTGCAATCTCAGGAGACAATAATATCTAGGAACCAACGGAACCTCTACTCTGAAGTTGCTATGAAACTGCAGTCATCTCGAATAATGAAAATCAGACGAGAAAAATTTAATTTCCTGGCAAATATTTCATGTAACTGCCTTAAGTTTGGGGTATTTCTCTGTTACAATTGTTGTTACATTGTCAAAAATACTAATCAGCGTCATTTTGTTTTTATTAACACTTTAACGACAATTCTAAGTTCGTTTCAGCTTTTGAACAAATTTTGCTAAGCTCATAAGCGTAAGAATGTGAATGTTGCGCTTTTCTTCTGTGTTAAGAAGTTGTACATGAAATCCTATTTAAATACTATTTAGATTAATCTTTACGACGAATCGGTTTACACTATGAAAATGAAAAAATATGCTACGGATAAATTGAAGCTTTTACTAGCTTTTCTATGTATTGGAATAACAATAAAATTATTAATTAAATAACAAAAAATATAAGCGTAAACCACTAAAAAAAATGTTTTTCCATGACTTAACTACGAAGTATTACAAGAAACATTTTTTTTAAATACCCCTTTATGGCTAAGACAATTTTTGAATTTTTTTGTATATTCTAAATTTTTTTCATTCTTACAAAATTTTGCACAAAAACCCCTTTTTTGCTTACTTGTCTCGTGCAAATAAGACGCTCGATTTTAAATTTTGAAGGCAGGAGAATCGAAATATTTCTAGCGTTTGTATTCCTCTTAACGCGTACCTTAATTTTTTTTATATGACACCTAACACAAGCCCCCAGTCTGTCCAGTCCAGTGTAAATGTAGAGGTATTACCGCCATGACAATACCAATGACACCGCCCGGTTGGGCAGCGATGTGAGACTGGTTAAGGTAGGGTATGTAGAAAGGGACTTGTTAAAGCAGGACGCCCAGATATATATGAAAGATGAAAAATAAATTCCGGTAGCCCGTTTCTCATACCAACTGGCTTAAATAAATACGAGTCAAAGAAATTGTCAGTTTTCCCGAAACCGAAAATCAACTGTGTACCCGTATGGTTTCTTGGATCCGTCTAGTTTCATACATGTACTGAGTGCACCGTAGCAGGGGGATCAACGCTGCTAGTTCCTTAGAGCAAAGGAGGGGACCCACCACTTTCCCAACGGCGTTATAAGGAAACACATGGTTTCCTCCTTCACCGCACACGTCAAGACTCTATTTTTGGTTTAACGAAGCTATATTTATTTGAACGACTCTAGACTCTCCATTGTCCATACATACGGGGTTAGTAAGCAGTATGCAAGTAGTTACATTAACAAAGAAGTAGAAGTATCAGCCCGTGGAATAATTCCTATGCCATCGGTAACATAAAAAAAATAGAGATAAAAGTGTTAGTAAAAAAAAAAAATAAGAGCTGCACCCAGTTAAACAAGCCTTAAATATCGGTAGAACAAAAATGCTAAATGGTAAAATGCTTTTATATTTAAAAAATGTCACCTATTTAACCAGAAATTCAATGATATGAAGGGAATTATTTTCGTGTAATTTAATAACATTTTAAAAATATATTTTAGCTAACATTGGATAATTAATATCGTATTGCATGTAATGAAGTTGTCCAGTTGGAAGATGTCCAGTTGCATGTTGATTGTTTAATTGTAGGTGCATTGTTGTTATTACAGTTGTTAGTGTTGTGAGGAATTTTTTTTCAATTAAGGGGGTATTCTGGTCTAGAAGAATGAATTGTAGGTGTTTTTTCAGGTGCAATAAAAAAAATCCAATAAAATTCATACCAGTCATTTCATTACATAACCAAATATTTACTAAACATTAAAGAATGCATTAAAAAAATCAACCCAAAAAATTCAAAATTCAAAAAGTTGCAGGGTGTTGAAGTGGAGGGTCTCAAAAATGGCGCACCCTGGTTGACACGATTGCAACCCTCCTAGTAATTTAAAAAAAAAAAACAAATTTATTCTTAATCCAAACAAATGCGACTTTGGCCCGAATTAAGGAAAAGACAAAAAAAAATCGCAAAATGGCGGCTGTCTGAAATAAAAAAGACATTGTTTTAGCAGTTTTTTTGACTTTCCAATTTTTTTTTAAATTTTAAAAATTGAAATTGTGTTAAAGTTTTAGTTAGCGCTATGAGGTAATGTATAGAGAAGGTTCACGCCAAATTTCATGTAAATTGGTTTAGTAGAACTTGAGATATCGTGTCAACCGTCTCGAAAAAAGGAGTTTTGAGAAAAATGCTTTTAAAATTTTGTTCTATTAAGATTCTGGTTAGATTCCGTCTAAACGGCGATATTAAAATGGTTTTAACTTTTAAGATAATGTGAATTTCGAAAAATTCTTTAAAGGAGAATATTTTGAATATTTACGCTATGGAAATATGAAGAAAAATTTTTTTTTTTTATTCTAGACTAGTATACTGCCTTAAATATGTTTTTAATTTTTTGCGTAGTTTAATATTGTAATTTTCTTGCGTTTTCATATCTTATTTTATTTTTTATTTACTACTAGCGAGTTACTGGCACGATGCAATGGCATATTTATAATCCCGCGTTCCCCGTATCCTTTCCCCCTTCCGTCTCCCGCTTTCTACCGTCTCGCGAACTTCCACCCCCATGCACGCGTCCGCCTCCCCGCCTTCCCCCATTCCTAGTCATCCCTCGCGGGAATACCCCCTCCTTCCTTCCCCTCAGCCCCTTCCGGAATCCCCTTCCCCTCCCGCCTTCCCTCCCTGCATACTTTATATATACTCATTCTGAAAACTACACGCGCGCAACCTACTGTAAATTTTTTATACAAATTTTATAAAACCTGAGTTCACCATTATCTATAAGAACCTTCACGGGCACGCGCAAAACAAATAACCAAAATACATCGCGTTCGGACGAATAATACAGAAAATGATTTCATTATGCTCTGGCTCTCTATTTTCTGTATATAGAAACCATTGCGGCCATATGCACAACAGATCCCCAATTGGATGAATGATTTAGGAAGGCATAAGGTTCAAACAAAAGAGAAACATTAATTTTTATATTTTAAAATGTACAATTTACGTGTTATTTGCACGCATTTTAGTTCATGGATTTGGACCTTAGTTTTTTGTTTTAATTCATGTTTACGTGAAAATCTCTCAAAAGCTTTTATACTAAGTTTATTATATAAAGATAAAGATGTAAAAAAAAATAATTTCAGGGTACCGGTATACCTACCTTTACAAACGAAACAAGACAGTGAAATATAAACAAACATCCAGTTCATCAAAAGAAAAGAGATTTCAATATTCCCGCACGCCATAAAAAATTAGGGAATAATTCATATTTACTACAACCGAAGCGATTTGGGGTCCATTACGCGATAAAGTAGTATTTTATTATATTATTTTATACGCCAGTAATGGGTTGGCGAGGGCAAACTTCCCGTATAATTCCATAAAACCGGGTGGCCGTAAAAATATAAACCTTAACGACTTTGAAAACCGCGGGAAGAACGTTTAATGTGCCATCCATTAAGATGAAGAATATAAATTTCAATGCAACAGCGCTATAAACCTCGACTTCGGAGAAAAGATTCTGGGATGATACATGGATTTGGGAGGAAATCTTTCAAACATTTCTTTTGATTCAATTTTTAAAAAGCAGTTAGTGTTTGGGGTGTTTCACGAAAACTAAGTTGAACATTATCATACTCGTCAAACGGCCAATCAGCGCAAATTTGTTAATTTGAAAGGTTAATCGATGTTATTTCCAGCTTTTAAATAGATACAATAAATTGTTATCAGTAAAATATTCACTTTTCAATCAAATCTTTCATTTGTTAACCACATAACAGAAATCTGTAATAAGGGCTTAAAAATGTTGGGATTTATAACTAGGCTAACTAGAAATTTTAGCAATGTAAAGTTATTAAACTGTTATATTTTTGCTTATCAGAAGTCAGCTGGAGTACAATTCTCCCGTCCGGAATCCACATTACAGTACTCATGTACAAGCTGTTGAAAGAATACAAAACAAATTTCTAAATTTTAAAATGGGTATTCCAACAATTATGTTGAACTATAACACTCTGTTAAATGATATAAATATTGAATATGCTCAAATTTTTAGACAGAAGAATTTTCACTGACTTGTTGGTATTTTTACATAAAATTCTAAATGATTTAGTTGACAGTCCGGTATTGCTTGAACTGATAAGCTTCCGGATACCACAACGTAATACCAGAAGTTCTGGAACTAACTATCATATATATTTCTCTTTTCCCAGAATACTAATGGAGCGAAATAATTATACCAAGTCAGTGGACATCTTCAATTTATCTTTAAAAATATATTAAATATTGTTAATGAGGCAATTCAATTGTGTACAATAAATACTGAATATTTCTTATTATTCGTGTGTAAAAGCCCCCAAAAAGGGCGTTAGTAAATAAATAAATTAATATCTCAAAGCTGCTGGTGAAAATGACGTTATCATTGAAATTGGTTGTATTCGCCATTCGAATAGAAAAAATTGTGCGTGTTTCACAAAAGCAAGATTTTTATTAATTTTAATTTAGCAATAGAAACTGTTTAGATGTGTGTTTGGTTGGTGTTAAATTAAAAATGTTTAATTTATTGATAGTTTGGCAGTGTTACATTTATTACGTCTTATATGTGTTGAGCTGCTCGAACTTTTGAAAGCAACGATGAGCTCAGTATCAAGTCAACATGAGCTTAGTTCCAAGTCAACACGTTCTATCAAAGCATCAAGCATGGAAAAGCTTTAAAATTCAGAGAAAATAGTTTTCAATTACTAAAAATGAAGCCACTGAATCTGCAAAGATTAAAGAAGGAAATTGTTTTAACTATACATTATGGATACGGGACCGAAAGTTAAATAAATGAAAAACTTATTTTTACGGCCTATATTGCGACCCCATAATTTAATTATACGCTACTTATTGTCTGTGTGTAGTCTCAAAATGTTAAAAAATCACTCAGGGAATACATCATCATTCTAACATCTTTACCTGGACAATAATATTATTATCTTAGTTGCTTTAAGACGTGTAACCCAAGACATATTATTTTCTGTACGTGCTAAGAGACAAAGAGACTATTATTATTCATGTACGAAATTTTTATTCAGCTAAGAATAAACCCAGTAATGCTCAGGATGTAAACAGTGGTTGCATTTTTGAACGTGAGATATATTTACAATGTGTAATCAGAACACAAAATATAATTAGATTGTCCTAGCTCATCCTTGAAGGAACGTTATAACTTATATAAAACAACTAGCTGACCCGGCAAACGTTGTTTTGCCTGAATTATTTTTTTTAATTTTGATTGAATTACTAATATCGCTATTAAAAAATATGGGTTGATGGTAGAAGAGTGAAAATTTAGGACTTTATGTACTTTTTAATGCCTCACCATAAAAAAAAAAAAATTGTCAAAAAAATAAAAATTCGGGGTGGACCACCCTTAACTTTAAGGGTATGAAAAAAAGATGTTGGCCGATTCTCAGACCTACCCGATAAGCACACAAAATTTCATCAAAATCAGTTAAGCCGTTTCGGAGGAGTATGATAACAAACACCGTGACACGAGAATTTTATGTATTAGATTAATGGCTCTCTATTCTAACGAAACAAATATTGTATGGATTATGACAAATTGTAATATTTAGTAGATTATCAAAAGTAAAAATTCAATTTCTACCGTTTTCTAAGGTTTTTATGTCCGCTGAATATATTTATTGTAATGTTACTTGTCATGATTATGGCAATTTGCTGTACGCTCAAGTTTCAACAGTCCCAGCCCTACTAAAACTAAAAAAAAATCAATATAAACTAAATCATCACTATTTTCATTAAAATACACGATCAACGGATGCCTCAAACATTTTAAGGACTTTTCAATTTAATTTTATAAATTTTTTATTTTAATTTTTTTTATGCGATAGCTCCACACAGTATGCCTTAAAGAAAATAATTTCCCTCAGAGCCTGTCATTGGATGTCTATGTGTGGAGGGTTTTTTCATGAAGGATAGGAATTTCTGGGAAGGATACATATATGAAATACATAAATGACTTATGAATTCATCCCTCCAACTGCGCTGCAAGGCGATGGGTTGAAGGATTGATACTGGAGAGGAAAAAATACCTCTCTCATCCAATATCGATCAATCTGACCACCATGCAGCAGATGAGCTGACGCATTGGCTGCCAAGACCTGGACAAACCTCACTCCACGAACCAGGGCACCCCTGCTAAGTTACCGATCGTAGCCAACCACTTGGGCATTATGGCAGAGGTGTTAGTTTTCCATTAAATGGTTTCCGGGGCAGAGATACCCATACTCGCCCCCAAAATAAAAAAAAAACTCTTTATTCGTAATTTACCCACATCATTGAAAAAATCACCATCAAACCCATATTTTATATAATCAGATACTATGTTTCAAGTCAGGATAAAAATAAAAGATAGGTACCTACAGAATTATTTTCAAAACTTCATTATTCAAAATCACACATATCACAAATCCTCGCATTTTATTAACTTTTTTTCCTTTCTTGTGACATTTATAAAAAATTTTAACTATGGAACATATCTATTCACTCAACAATAATACACAATCGAGCATGAACTTCCTAACCAAATACAATAGAATTGTTTATTTGTGGTGAGGAAAGGCTATCATTATATTCATTGCGACACTGCTTTAAACTGCACTTATTGTAAAAACGTACAAGTTTTATTATTATTATTATTATCGAGAAAGTTTTCAAAGTGTGTTTACGAATCTGTATTACAAAATCGACTAATCTGATCTACACTGGGATATTTGGTATTCTGGCGTTTATTAACCATGCTGGAAAATTCCAATGGAATTTTCACTCTCTCCTACTTTTTTTCATTATTATATTTAGAAACAGCTTTATTACATTGAATAATGTAAATATAAATGTAAAAAAGCAGTGCAGTCATTAAATTTATTATTTTATTAATAACGCACTTTTAAGGGGCCTTTAACTATGGATACTAAAAAAACACAGTATTTATTGTACATAAAATAACTGCTTCGGTTGTAATATTTTGTACCTATTTAGTGACAAAAAGATTTCCACTGAATTGGTATAATTATTTCCCATCATTAGTATTCTAGGCAAAGAGAAATTCATATGGTAGTTGGTCGTAGAATTTTTGCACTGAAACAAATCCCGGCTTTTAGTATTACGTAGAGGAATTCAAAAGCTAATGAATACAAGCATTTAAGGTTATAGAATCAAATGCAGCATTCTCCAAATACGTTATTTTGAGAAAAACAAATGCATAACTCTTCATTTCAATAATTTTGAAGCATTCATATGTCAATAAATGTATTCACAAAGTGATAAAAGCTTAAAGAGCTGATTTTAATGCCAAATAACTGCTTTTATAGGTAAAAGGGTGAATCAATCAAAAAAGTTGCATTGTTAGTCCACTTTTGAAAAAAGTGGAGATTGCTGCATTTGATTCTACACACCTTAATTCCCAACTACCAACTACATCATTTAATACTTTATATAAAAGTACCAACTCAGTGAAAATTCTTCTGTCTGACAATTTAAGCAAATTCATATCATTTAACCTTTTCGTCCCGGAACGAAAAAAAATCACACATGACCCGAAGGGGGGTCACTCGGGGACCCCAATTTGTTTTGCATATTAAAGGGTGTTAATGACATATTTTTTTGTAATTTGTTATGATAATAATTAGAGGGAAGTATAATCAACGTATTTCAGTAGCCATCTTCAAAATCGTTTCATAAATAAAGTCATAATTAATATTCTAATGAATTTAGATCATAACGTGTATTTTTCCATAGAAAACAGAGAAGGCGGGCCGATAGCCAACATAACACCTTGTTTCCGAATCTCGACTGGCGATTGGCGTTCACCGGAAACGACTCAGACCGAATGATCTTTGACCGGCAAGCGAACATTATAGCATTGTAAAAAGAGCAAACGAGATGCGCAGTGTAAACGAACGCGATCTAGTCCTTTCCACTAACAACTTAGAAATGACTTGCTATCGCTTAGAATTATCCCGATACATTCAGCATATAGGGACGGGGTACGCCCGAACAGAGGGGAAGGGGGGCGGGTGGCACAGATTATTCGCCGCAATTTGTTATAAACTATTTAATTTTAAGAAAAGTGGTAATGCAATATTAAATTTTTAATGCAAATCGATAACCAAATAGTATTTTTAAGATTACTCAAATTATTGAGTACGTGGTTTAAAAAACAACATAGATACAGCGTAAAACTTTCGTTAGTGTAGGTGCGTTCCCCCGGTCCGGTAAGGAAGTTGTAACATATGTGGTTGGGACAAAGGGGGGGGGGTGATTTTAATTATAAAGATTGTAAATGAAACGGAATTTATTTGGGGTTGGCTAAGTGTCAACAAAATCTTAACTATACTTAGATCTACTTATATCTAAATCTTAACTAGTTGTCATATGGTTCGGGGTCGCTTCTCCATTGTCCACATCGTAAAAGTTAATTGTTCACTAAAAAATTGAATTAAAACTACCTTCTCACTGGGTTCTTGTTTTCTGCGGGTCCTTAGGTAAGGCCGAGGTCCTCGCCGGCAGCTCCTGCAGTTCAGCAGCTCAGGCCCTCCTAGCCGAGTCGACTCTCCTCCAGTCTGCGCCATTGGCCACTGGCCGCGCCGGATCGCCGCTCTACGTCGCGGGGCGGGGAATACACATCTTGTAAATCACTTTCTTGAAATCAATTGTCACTTCTTCATCCACCGCCCAGCATCACGCCGCTGGGCGGGGAACGCGTACTTACAGCGTGCCCTATGCACTCGTAGGAACCGTGGTCCTACACCGCACTTCTCCCTTCTTCCGTCTCAGTCCTTGCGACACAAATCTGTCAACACTTTCTTTGTCTTTGCAAGCGAGGCTAATTCAAATTTATTTGTGACGAAATTTGATTCGTCACAAAGTGTTAAAAGAATGTTGTAGTTCAACATATACCTATTTTAAAATTTAGAAAATGTACGAATTTATTTTGAATTCTTTCAGTAGCATTTACATAAATATTACAATATGGATTCTAGGCGGGAGAATTGTATTTAAATTAACTTCCAACAAAGGCAAAATAAAACAGTATAGTACACTCAATATTGTTGAAATATCTCGTTAGTCTACTTGTAAGTCCCAATGTAACAATTAGAAATGAACGGTCACATCAAATGAAATGTTTATTTAGGTTTGTGGGGTATCTACATGGGGTATTCTAAAATGAGCTATTATAAGTGGGGTTTGAGTTTAATGTTAGAGGAATATATTATTTCATAACGCTAGTTTTGAAATCAAATGCACAGTCTTGACACTATCAGATTCATTATCACCGCACCTTTGCCACTCCATTCGTTTTATTTTACGAGCAGGTCTCGTATTACGTGACTTTAAGGTTATCTGTACCATCAAATACACGAAAATCAGTGAAAATTTAATTTCAAGATATTTTTTTATGAATATTGCATGTATTGTGCATGATATTGATAACAATTTTAAGGTTTTTTTTGGAGCGTCAAGATAACGCCAATGAAAGATTAATAAATGAGCTGTTGCCCGGATGAATGTTGTATCCCACAAAATATCAATGTTAAGTTATTTTGAAATAATGTTGCGCATATTAATACGCATCTTTTAAGGTAGGAATTATCGTAATGAAAAATTTTTTAGGCCTGTGGCAGAGCCTTTTAAAGTTTGCATTGCGGAAGAATGTTGTATAAAGTTGATCCCCTAAAAGGTTATTTCTTAAGTAAGTATTCAAAGAGGATATACAGCCTTACAAGCAAGTATCTGAAAGGCATCTTGATTGAAAATTCGCTTTAAAAATATTTTTACTAACAATAATTTCGACTCTCTGAAGGAGCACGCGATAGTAATACAATACAACATTCTTACACGTGCAGTCGGCTTAGCTAAAAATAGCTAAAGATTCCTACTTGCATGTAGTATAACTTTTTTGTCTGAATATAACACAGGAGTTTTTTGAACAACGTAATATTGTCGCTGTAGATTTCAAGGGAGCCAAGCCACAAATTTGGCGAAAATGAGTTAAGTATGCAGAAGTGTTTTAAAACCTTTGCTGGTTGTCAATGGATTTGAGCCACAAAACACTCCATTTAATATGAGAATCTTGAAAATTGCCAATACATCTAACACACATAGATGTAAACAGTCAATGACTCAAAGCGGAATAGATCTTTTCATCTTCCGAATAATTTAATTCAATTTAAAGCAGTCTATGACGATAAGCCGCATAAATAACATCAAAAAATACCCATGTCCAAAGTTTCACCCTTCTATATTTAAAAACAAAAAAGTTATAAGAAAAAATTTGACTATTTGTCACCAAAAATCTTTGTGGGTCGTTTTCTCAGCTTTGGTTTTGGTTTTGTTGCTTGACTCCCTTGACGTCTACGGCGACGATATAACACAAAGAAGCGTTGGTCAACTGTTGGAAGAATCAGCTGTTGGGGAGATCAATGTCGGGGGGATCAACTGTCGCAGGAATTAACTGTCGTCGTACCAACTGTCATGGAACCACCGGTTCCATGCGTCACTGTCATATATATTATAATGTGTTTTCTTTTCTTACATTTATATTTATATATTTTTTTTTGATAAATATATATTTTTTTTATAAAAGGTGTAGTTTATACATATATTTATTCTATTTCTTCCAGCTAACCAAAAAATACAAACATTATAAACCAAACCAGTAAATGAGAAATAAAAACTAAAAATAAAAAATAAACAGAGTTAATTTACATAAGGTATTCATTAAGTAAATGACATTTGTTTAGAAGAAATGTTTTTAGTGATGATTTGAATTTGAGTGTATCTTGAATTTGTTTAATGTTTTGTGGAAGGTTGTTATATACTTTAATGGCCATGTAATAAGGTCCTTTTTGGAACATTGTTTTTAGATAACATTTAGCTCCACACAACATCGTGGAAAATAATTCCCCTCAAAACCTATGTCATCTTTGGGGAGTTGTCATTGTTGTGGAGGAATTTTTTTGGAAAACAAAGGAGAGGGAGTTTTGGGAAGGAAAAGGGTATGAGGGGTTGGTTAGAATCTGGGGATCGTTGAATCCACGAGTGAGGTATATATAACTTCTTCCCTCCCACTGTGGTACAAGGTGATGTTCTGAGAGATCCTTGCTGAAGAGATCAAAGGGACTCTCTCAACCCTTCTCTCCCGATTCGTCGGCCTACCATGCAGCTGGTGGGCAGACGCATACGGTGTTGGTTTTCCAATAAATGGTTACCCGAATCCCAAATTTGGTAAAGGTTGGTTTTAGAATTCAATTTTAAACTGCTAGCCTTGTTTTGTAAATTAGTGCCTACTGCACAAGCAATCTGTTGCCAAAAAAACATCTTTCTCTCATTTTATTTCATCACATTCCTCAACTATTTGTAAATTTTTTGGAAAGATTAGCGAGTATTTTGTAAAGTGATTAAATTCCTATCAAAGTTGGTCGCTCTCCCACTTTGCCAGCACAAGATTTCACTAAGCGCATACCGTGGTTAGTTTCTACTTCGTTATCAGGAACCAATAATCTTATCCAATCTACAATGTGTCCCGTTTGTATCGCCACCTGCTTCCACCAGCTGCAGCGGGTAGCAAACCACACCAAAGGCGCTTTCATCGACTGGCTCAGTCAGAGTCAGAGTTCAGATCCTTTCAAATAATAGTTACAGCTAAAATTCCATCAACGTTACCCACTTGTGTATAAGGTGAAACTTAGATTTTCATTCAGAAATCAGCTTGTGTCAGGGGCGCGCTGTAATAATAATAGTAAACCGAAGATAGCAAAAGAGTAACACAAACAGGAAACAACATTGGAGGTTATCTACCACATACCCGCCCCGGCATAAGTAACAGATAGTTACTCCTTCAGGGCTCTCACAAGGATTCTAACTTTTTTTAGAACGACTCTACATTTATGATTTATCAAAACTAGACCTCCAGTGTCCCTGCATACGTTGTTAGAGAGCAGTATGTGAGTGCTGACTATATACGTTTATGTTTGTAGGAAAAGAAGAAAAAAAACATACATTTCCTATTTTTCTAGAGGGACAAGGGTAGAAAAAGATAACAATAAGTAGGCGAATTGCCTACCCTACCATTTTAGCATATAGAAACAAATCATAATAAAAAAGATAACAAAAATGCAATCAAGTCCCCAGGTTCATGGTTTATTTTTTGGTATAATTATCTTATTAGCAGGGAAAGGATAAAAACAGAAATAATTAGGCCAAAATGAGAACCATATTAATTTGAAATGATAAATCATACATGACCGTAATACAAATAAATAAGTGGATATAGAAAGGATTAATATTTTTCTTACATTAACTCCATACAGAAGGTCCTGAAGAAAGCGATTTTTCTTATGGCCTACGTCATATTTGGGAGTGCTGTAATGAGGTTATTTTTAGGGAAAGGTAGCAAAGGAAGTTTTGGGAAGGAAAAAAGCAAGAGCGGTGGGTAAAGTGTAGCCAGGATTGACAGACGTGTGGATCCTTCCCTCTCACGGCAACGGATTGAGAGATTCCGGCTGGAGAGTTAAAAAAATCTTCCTCGACATGAAAAGCGAAATAACGAAAAACACATGACACGTTAGATGTATGAAAACATTATGTAAATTTTACCTTGTTGAGAACACCAACAGTTTTGCTCTTTATTCATCCTTACTATGTGGGGTTTGTACGTGGATTTTAGAACGAGAGGCCTACTCTAAAGAACTGCTTACGTATACAAAGTACGGCATTTTCGTAGTTTTTACTTTATTTACATTTTTACAGGTTCTGAGTACAGAGCCAAGTACTTTAGAAGTTTTGCACCCATGGAGTGGACATGGTGGTCACAAAGAAATTTCGGGTCTAACTAATATAATAAGACATTCGACGAAAACATAGCATAACCAAGTGAAACAAATATACGCGTCTGGCTTAGTCATGAGTCTTGTACGGCGTGGTGGTAATAAAGTAAATTCAATAAAATTAGCCCCATCAGATAAAAGTGAGTACTATAATGACTAGACAAATAACTTCAGTCAAATTTAAGCAATGCAGTAGTAGCGAAAACTTTAAAGGTAAATAATCAATAACCATTTCTAGCATTTTACTCTGAAATCAAAGCTTTACATTTTTTTCATCATTAGGGGCCATCCATAAATTACGTCACACCTTAAGGGGGGAGGGGAGTAGAGAAGTGTGACAAGGGATATGGGGGGGTCAAAAAATCATAAAATTCTAGGGGGGAGGGGGTCTCACAAATGTGACAGTGGGGGGGGTCAAAAAATCATGAAATTCGTGTGACGTAATTTATGGATGGCCCCGTAGTACTTATCGAGAAATATTATAAATTTTTCGTTCGTAAGTGGTGTAATCAGTGGCGATTTGTGACTTTTAGGTGTGCTAGAGAGCTAATAATAAAAAAAACGCACTTATGATGTTGCTATAGCCAAAAAAATTATTTTTTTTTTTGAAAATCGATTTTTTTGTGTGAAAAATTTCAGTTTGGCCGTGCGCCGCACGGATCCCCTGAAAATTTTCATACAAAAAACCGATCCACCACCCAACAGTCACGAGCCGCCACTGGGTGTAACCACAGTTTGATATTGCCTTCAGAAAGTAAAACAGCTCTCACGCGTAATATTAATTATACAGCAGAACTTGTTTAAATATAAACTGTTAAATATGTAAAATAAAACAAAAATAAAATGGTGCTCAACAAATGAAACTTGGTAACAATAATTACAATTTTGAAATTTTTTTTCAATCAGTTACTAAGAAATAAGTTCTACATCACGAGACGTTTCAGATTATGTTGGAATCAATTGGGATCGATCCGCTATTAGTTTTACGGTGAACACTGATCCAAAGATAAATTAATAGTGATAACAAATATACAAAAGTAAAGACTTTCTATTTGTTGTTTGGCTTGCTTATCTCAAAAACTATTGAATTTAACCGATTCAATGACAAAATTTTACCAACAATATTTAAGAACTGTATCATAATATCGTAACATAGTAGAGGTTCCATAAAAATAAAATAGCCGATAGCCTAATTTGACGTAACCTACTTAAAATTGTGTTATTTTTTCGATCACTTTTACTGAGTTTTCAATGGAGTGACAAAGTGCCATTTTAATAAGTAGTCTGGTCACCCGTAATAACTTACTGGGTGTTAACCCGGCGTCATTGTGGTGGAATAAATTACACTAATGTTGAGGTGGGTCATTATTACCCCGTCACAATTGTAACTATTTTTCCTTGTTTACAATAATTTATAGTTTTTAAAATTTGATATTTATATTAGACAACTGTATATATAATTAGTAGCAGCAATAAAACACTTTGGTAATAAATGAAATTGCGTATAGACTTATCATCAAGGCAAAGACAGCTGTTTATGAAATGGAAACGCTGCTGTGACAAAGTGAGACGGAAAATATCTACACCAGTGCTATCAGATGTCCATAAATCATTTTAATTGTTTAACCTCCTTAGCCGCACACGTCAGGATTCTAATTTTTTTGTAAAAAGAAAGCTACATTTATTTTTAAACGAATCTAGACCCTCCAATGTAACTGCATGCATGATTGTTAGTAAGAAGGAAAATGGATGCATACTTACATTTGCAGTATTAAACAAGATTAAGACACATCATAGATGTGTTCGCCTGTTAGTTCAGCATCTAGTTACAGTGAAATAAAAACAAAATATTTACATGTGTAAGTAAGATTAAAACCAAAGAAAATATATAAAAAGAAGGATATCGAGGGCAGTTTGTCCCACTATCGCGGGGCAGTCCCGGCGAGAATAAGCGGGCAAGTGGCCTGCCCGCAACGTGCCCAAACACCCGCGTCCCTTAGCCGATTTCCCAAGAATACCCCTGGAGAAGTGTTTGTGGAAAAGAGGGGAGATACTCCCAAAGACCCTGAGGAATGAAGTGAGCCTCGGATCACCGGAGGCAGAACGGAAGGGAACCGGACTCGCGCAAACATTCCTCAGGCTCGCTCATGACGCCGGGGGAGGCACGGGCGTTAGTGGGACGGCCCTACTGGAATTCTGCCACCTGACTGGATGCAGGGACCGGGTCTATCCACCCCCAAGGCGGGGAATTGGACAATACAGTACGATGGAGTTCAGTACAGCAACCTAGTCACAAGTCAGTGTGTTAGTAACATAATTAAACCAAATGAGACGGATAAAAAGACAGAAAATAAGTTGTGATCAGCAACATAATAAAGAAATAGGAGAAAAAAAATGTACGCATTAGTAGAGCGCAAAAAAAAATAATTATGTAGATATAACATTCATTTTAAGTAAAAAATAAAATATAAAAACAGAATAATAAATACAGTGTGGTCATGCTGCCAAACAAGAAAAGTAAAAACAAGAGTATACTAGAAATATAAAGCAATCGGGCATAGGCAATAATAAAAGTGAGATAGAGGAGTAACCATAGAGAGACAAGAGCAATACGTTTGGCACCTGAAACAAAGATGATTTTAATCTAAGTCAGCAACTCTAAGCACAGGCCATCTCTCCACCCACGACTTTACAAACTTTTTGAAGCATTCAAAATTATCTCTGTTCGATACCAGATCGGCATTCCAGGCCGGTCTTGTAATCCCTCTCAAACCATCCAACATTTCCTCTCTGGCATCCTTCATCAACTCGCAGTGCCACAGAATGTGCTCGGCTGTCTGGTTGGTGTCACCACATGCGCAGTTCGGATGAGGAGACAGTGCCAGACTATGCAGTCTTCCCCTGAGCTCCCCATGACCGGACACCAGTTGCGTCATATAGTGATCCAGTTTTATGTGCGCCCCTTCCATTCTGCTTTTAACTGAAGGGAAGAAACAGAAAGTCAATCTACCCTTCGTCGACCTATCCCATCGCTCTTGCCATACACTCAGCGTTCTATCTCGCATCACTTTCAATAAGCCAGGGAGGGACACCGCTCCGCCTGGTGCCAGTTCGACTCCCAGATGGACAGTAGCCCTCCCTCTCCTCAATGCCTTTTTTGTCAAAACTTCCCTAATTTCCAAGTCAATCGGCAGAGTACCGGCCAGAACCGGCAATGCATCGTTAGCCACAGTCCTATATGCGCCCGAGAGTGCCAGCAGGGGAGTCCGTTGGCCCCGCTTGAGAGCCAGGTGTATCAATGCATTATCTAGCCGGTGCTCCCATACAGAGGCGGCATACGAGACTTGCGCCACGTACACACACTTGTACAGGAGGCGAAGTGCCGGAGTCCGCAATCCCCACTCAGCTGTTGAGAGCCTTCTCCATTTCAAGAAAAGAGCCTGGGCCCTGCTAGAAACGCTCTTGACGTGCGCTAGAAACGAAGATGATCTACCTAAGATGACGCCTAAATACCTGGTGTTTTCAGCAAAACGAATAGTGAAGCCTCCCATTTTGATGGAAGGGTTTCTGGTGCGACTGAGCGTACCCTTCATCAAGAGTCTCACAGTCTTATGGGGAGCGAAGTTCAGCCTGTTTCTCTTACCCCATTCAAGAATTTCACGCAGACCTTCTTCTGCTTTAAAGCAGAATTATTTTTTAGAAAAGTATTTTATATTTAACATAGCTGGAAGCTATGTACAGTAAGTAATCCAATAAAAGCTTTGATTTCACTCAAAGTGACTTCTTTCATAAGTAAAACTAAATAAAACATGAACAAAATATATGGCACAAAACAGCAACGTCACCGTTGAGCTGGGTCATAATTACCCGGTCGCAGGTTTGCACACGTGTTGCTCCTTGCACGGGCGATGGACTAAAGTGAGGTACACGAAAGGGAGGGATGATAATTAGCTGAAGCTACTGAGACAGACGGTTGTGTGCGTCAATTATTTCTTCGAAAATTTTCGTATTTTCGGCGTCATTGAGGCACGTATTGAGGCACGTATTGAGGGACGTACTTCGCTCGCTTTAACCAGTGATTCCTGACATTATTTGGAATAAAACATGTACATGAAATGTTGGTTTCTAGTGACGTTTTGGATTAGTTTTTCAGTGTTCAACTTAAAATAAAAAACAATACGTTTTGGACAGTTGAGGTTCGGGATGAGGGGTTGGGCGGTTACTCGGGTGAATGACCCGTAACAACAAGATTTTTTATTTTATTTTGTTTTGAAGAAATAAAATCTAAAAAAATCCATATTCCCTTTAGATCTCGGTAACACATCCCTAATAGATTTTCAATCACACCCCTTAATTAGAATAAACTATGAGTTTGGAAGTACCCACGAATACTTACTTAAGAATTTGACCATCAAATATTTGGGTTTACAAATTACTATTATTGTAAAACGGTCGAGACAATTTTCGTTTTGAAATGAAACAGTCCTTGGGAAAGTTAGTGTAGAAGTAATAATTATTATTACCACCCAATTCCTTCTTATTAATTAATAAATTACAGGATTATGATATCCTTATAAAACTGTGAGGGAACGGAAAGGAAATGGATCGAGGGAAGTTAAGAGAATTTGTATGTTTAGATCTACTCACAAAACTTAAGTATTTGACTTTTACAAGATTTTTCTTGACAAGACAACAATATTAACATTCCAACTAACTAACCCTTATGCCACCAAGGGCAGAATGAGTGGACTATCCAAATTGCTGCCTTCTCGTACACTTTTTGCTTCATTTATATTGATACCATTGAGTGTTGTGTTGTCTTATGTAATATTTAAATTGATTTATTTCTTAGCATTTCAAAATTAATTCATTTCTAACTTCTATCTTTAGCGTAGGGAGTGTGGCGAACCCATCGCTCAGGGAGTGGAAACACAAACCTGCAATAGCCATCCCAAGCCAAGGTGTGAGCTACCGTGCTCAGGCTGAATGTCCTGGGGAACAGTGTCAAGAACGGTGCCTCCGAGAAACAAGGTCGCATCTCGGAGTATTTAGACCTTACTCCAACATTCGGGGCACTGCTGGAGTGGACCTTCCATTTCCCTGGTCACTCGTGGGACAAAAAAATTGGACCATTCGAAAACTAGGGGCCTTTTGGGAACCTAGGAGTGCTGAGGCCACCTCTGTGGACTTTCTTCCTGGGGCCTAGGAGGAACCAAGAGGAGAAGCCGTGGAGAGGAGAGCTGAGACCACCTCCATGAACCCTTCCCTTGTGGGGCCTTCACGGAACCAAGGGGAAGTGAAGTGGAGAGATGATGTCCTCTTCCCATGTGGGGCCTTCAGGGAACCATGTAGGAGTGAAGAGGAGAAATGAGGCCATCTCCGTGAACTCTTTCTTATGGGGCCTTTAGGGAACCAAGGAAGAGTGAAGAGGAGATAAGTGCCCTCCCTCCTGGGACCCTCGGGGAGCCAAGGTGGAGTGGGCTCTTCTCTTGTGGGGCCTTTAGGGAACCAAGGGGAGGTGAACTCTCCGTCGTGGAGCCTTCAGGGAACTAAGGAGTGGAGAGGAGAGATGAAGCCCTCTTCCCTCGTGGGGCCTTCAGGGAACCGCGGAGGAGTGAAGAGGAGAAATGAGACCTGGGAAGACACATTGTCGAACCAGAAGATATAGCTTCATTTCCAATGACAATCCTGGTGAACTTTGTAAAAGGGACTGGATTACTGTCAAAGGAATGAGGTAAAATGGGAGATAGCACAATGGGCCTACGGCCTAAGTGCTCACGGGAACTTTATTTATGTAAACCGTCTCCGCTCTTGAAAAAAAAAAAAAAAAAAAAAACTTCTATCTCTTACCTTAAATTTAACGTCTGTGTCACCTTTCGTCTGACTTTTTTATGCAATTGTTTCTACGTTATCGTTATTAATAAAATACAAAGCACAGTTAAGAAATTGCTCACATTTATTAAATACTAATCTACGTATCTAGCGTTGCCCGGGCATGTCTCTAATTTTAGATCTGAATATATTTAACTCATTCAGATATAAAAGCAGTGAAACTAAACTCACCATTAGTGATTCTTCCTTTCTACATAGTGTTAAATCCAAATTTATGTTAAATTAAATGAAACATATCACTTTATAAAACACCATTTATCAAATTTACGTGATTAAGTAGGTACCTTAACATCAGTGCTTCTTCGATTTTAATTTTTTTATATTTTTTAGAAGGTTTGAAAATATATAGGTCAATTGGTACTTACCTAATACAGCTATTTTAACAGCCTTACTTTACTGTGAAAATTAATTACGTATTTAGTCAACCAGAAGGTCTTGTTTACCATTGAAATTAAAATTGTTAATTGTTCTTTATTAAAACAATTTTTTTGTGAGAAATTCTCAACATTTCAACATTTGTGCAAGCAACATTTTCCACTTTATATGATGGTAACAGGGGGAATTAAAATACTTTATTAATGAATTGTTCATAAGTTCAAATCATTTGATTTTTTTATCTATACCGTGCGCCTTGGACATAACAAAAACTCTCGAAGAGCATGTTCTTAGTAAGTAACATGGAATTTGCACAGCATTTGCTTTTCAGAATGTAGAGGTTAAAACTTCTATTTTCTGCTTGCAATATTATTTTCATCAACAGACGAAAATAATATTGTGAGTTTTGAGTTCGACTTTTGCTTTATTCCCCAAATACCCAGTTTTGTTTTGTCATTTTTTTGTTATGGAGAAAAAACCGTAATGGGCAGTTTTATAAAACTGCGTTGGATACGTTGACTCTTGGGGTAAAAGGGCTCATCCAGTGTATTTGGTATAAATGGTATTCAAACTTGAGAAAATATACGCGCTTGGGACACGAAACAACTCCGTTATATGTTTTTAAATGACAGAATCATTTCATTTCAACTTAAAAAACGGTTATAAAATTTGTTAAAACATTAAAAACACAAAATGCCCACGTTGTTCTGAGACAACCATTTGATATCCGTTGGTCTAGTGAGCTGGCACAATTTACCTACAGATAAATAGTTAGATTTTGAATAAAATTGTTTTTTCCAGAATTCTATGATACCTATTTTATAAATGCTATTGACGATTTCCTTTCATAATTTGAAGGTTGAAACGCTCAAAGTAAGACGTCCTTTAAATTCCAGGAAACATTTTTAAATGCAAGCGTTTGGGTCTTGAAAAATACTTATTTGAATTTTATTTTTACTAAATATATTATTTTTTAAAAAAAATTCTGTTTTTTATATATTTTTTATTGTTTAAATTATAATTACTGCTAAGATAATCAAAATAAAATTGTGAAACACACATTTTCAAGGATTAATCTGTCATTTAATAGACCTGGTTCTTGAGCATGGTGTAGGGGTTATTTCAAAATTATATAATAGTGTACAATTAATATAATCTAAAGTACTAGGATGATGCAATGTTAAAAATTATAATTATGGAATGAAATGACGTTACAGTATTTTGATTGGTGTACGAAATAGTTATTTTAACGAGTTTTAACAGTTAAACTATATGAAAACGTAAGTAAATATTATTTATCTATCACTTTGTTAACCTTGTGTTTATCTGAGCTAGGTCCAGTGGACATACTTAAGATTAACGAGTGCGGTAATGCACGTCAGTTCGTTCGTCGGACAAGCTATCATCAAATGCCACAAATTCGTCGCTCTGGGTTCTTTTTTAGTGAAAAAATGTCTTCTCTTCAGAGGTGCAATAGTCATTCTCGAGCAAAAACAAATGCGAAAGATTTTTTCCCATTTATAAATTCACACAAAGCACTTATAATTTAAATAAGTAATTCTTTTAAGCCGCCGCTATCCGAATTCGACCAATTTCTTACATATCTCCCTTAAACATTTGAAGTTTTTAAGCTCTTAAAAAAATAAATGTTATTTTTGAAGATAATATCTAAATACGTCCCACGCCGAAACGCAAATTATATGAAATTCCCTCGATAGAAAAAAATCGCAAAGTATGCTCCGAAAATTATTTAAAACAAGTCTATTTCTATTATTTTACAAGTTATATTTGTGAAAAAATTCACAATGTTTCTTTAAATGATACTTAAAATACGTTCCACGAGATTTTTGCTCTATTTTAAACGAGTCACGTTGTATTAAGTTTTTTCGCCATTTTCGCTTATTATATATTTTATCACTTAAAATATTAGCGCGCTCTGTCCGACGTTCGTAATTACATATCTCTCCATCTTCTTCTTTTTCAGCCGAGAAGCGCCGCCTTAAGGCTTTTGGCTAGCTGAAATCGGTAAACGTTTAAATAAAATAAAGCGGAAAGGAAACGCAGAATCCTTCAGTACAGAAAGAATAACCATAGTGACCAGTACATATTCGTATACATACGTTGTTGGCTGTCGGTTTGCAGGGGGCGGGCTGTTAATAATATGGCTATTTCATATGTACGCACACAGTTTTCGAGTTGCTTACCTTTTCTCATACGTTTCGTCCTGAATTTTTTTCCTGAATTGGATTTGTAGCCTTTCCGGGTACTGTAAACTGAGATGCGTGTGTGGGGGAAATTTGCCAATAAGTCGATAATGCGGGTCAAATGTATTTACCTTATATTTTATAATAAACTTATAATCGTTAACTAGAGTGACATGAGAGGGAATGTAAAACAGCCGAACTGAGCGGACGCAAGAACCGGAATAAATTTGCAATATCATGAACTGAACCGAGAGGAACTCTCAGGGATACCAGTTGGTAACATTTAGCTTTAGTAATGTTTTAAGGTTATTCAGCCATAGTGCGTTATCTTTTGATTGATTTATATCTATAATTTGTCTTTGTATTTATTTAATCTATGGATGTCACCAACCTTTCTTTTGCCGACATTTTTATCTCACTACAGCATCACAAAATACACCAACTGTCAGAACTGTTTTTGCTTCGACATTTTTCTTAACGGTTATATCACCCAAGGTCTACTATCAAAGAAGATTATTTTTACCGTTGTACGAGGAATAATCTGTTTGTGGGGACATTTAGCTGTAGTGAGTCTAAATTTCGTGATGGGGCCCTATCCAATCTCTCAGTAACGAGCTACAAGCAATTTCTTCAAACGAAGTTTCCCTGACCTTGACTTTGTTGTTAATATTTCTTTTAACACTCGACTAATTTAATATGATTGACGGGGAAATTTTCAAAGCATCCATTTGAGAAATGTCGCTTCAAGAGTGCTATATAGACAAATAAAATTTAAGAAAATCATTTTGAATGTTTTTATGCTCGGGTAGATACGCAATTATAAAAAAAAAAACAATACATCATGTAATAATGAGCAATTAGGTGTTTCGGGCTTGTACGAAGGGTAAAAAAACGTATTTTTATTAATGTGCCAGAGAGTTTAGTAAGAAAAAGAAAATAGAAGGACGGTAGAAGAAAAAAATTATATGTGTACCTATCTAATCATCGCGCTATTTTCCCGTAGGGTTAGGTAGAGAGGATGGACAGGCATGCCTTCTGTCTTGGCAGACAGACACCACTTGTTTTATTCACATTCATACATCGCCTCATACATATTCTTCTGTTAATTAGACTCTTGACCCTTCACATTAATAATACGTCCAAGCAATATAAGCGTCTCCTCCACAAAATTCTTGATTCAAAAATGACTGTACAATATTACATTCGTGTGATTATGTCAGTAATGCGCCGTTTGTATCTAAAATAGTGGTTCCTAATTAGTGGTAAGCATTCCCCAGGGGTACGAAAGGTTACTGGAAGAGGTATTGCCGGAAGGAGTTCACAAGGTTGCTGGAAGGGAAATGCAAGGTTGCTGGTAGGGGTACAGAAGGTTGCTGGAAGGGGTACGCAAGGTTGCTGGAAGGGGAATACAAGGTTGCTGGACGGGTAACAGAAGGTTGCTGGAAGGGGAATACAAGGTTGCTGGACGGGTAACAGAAGGTTGCTGGAAGGGGAATACAAGGTTGCTGGACGGATTACAGAAGGTTGCTGGAAGGGGAATACAAGGTTGCTGGACGGGTTACAGAAGGTTGCTGGAAGGGGAATACAAGGTTGCTGGACGGGTTACAGAAGGTTGCTGGAAATGGTACCGAAGGTTGCTAGAAGGTGTACAGAAGGTTGCTGAAAGGCATAGCGCACACACCGTACGAACACTGTGTACATTTCCACCCTTATACATACGCAGTACGGACTGTATGGACATTTTGGCTACAAGGGGTACGCGATTTTAAGCTCTTTCTTCAAGGGTCACTCAAGGGATACTCAGAAAAACTAATTGGGAACCACTGCTCTAGAAAGTATGTCGTGAAGAAAGTATGTGCGACAAATAGAATCGTTTTACCAGATTATGGAGGGAAAACGACAATTTTAAGTGTTTATGTGTGTTTTTATGGGAGTTCTAGATTTTATGTTTTTATACTATTATTTTTTTTATAAATTTTAAAAACATTCTGAAAAATATCCAAGAAAAGATTGAAAAAACGTCATCACGTAATTTTGTAATTTTTACTGGTGAGTTTTTATTTTTTTGTTGAGTTAACCAAAACCACCTTTACTTTTTGAGTTTTTATTTTTTTGTTGAGTTAACCAAAACCATCTTAACCCAGGTAAAACACGTCTATCAAATCAAACATTATATTTTCTACATAAAACTGTTTAATATTATAACCATTTCTACTAAAACTAAACAATTAGTATATTAAAAATTCACCCAACTGAAAGTATTTTTTTGGTGCTCCGTTCAAAAAAGAAATTTGACAACTTTGATCAATTTTCAAAGGGTTATATTCCTCCTTCTATCGAAATATCATCTCCTTAGTTAGTTACGACAACTATCCAATTACTTAGTTGGTTATGACAACTGTACTTGAAATATAGGTTTTAAAGTTGTTTCTTGGTGGTTACTTTAGATCATAAGTTATCAACGTGGGCGATAACGCCCCCTTGAGAAAATTAGGGGGTGTTGAGATGACTCAGAGGGGAGGCGTGGGCAGGTAAATAAAATATGATCTAAAAAAGATAAAAAATACGCTAATCGTATTCGTAAAAATACAAATTTAGAAAAGTAAAGATCAATTTTGGTTAATTTTTGTTGTATCATTTTAATCATTTTTTTATTTCTTCAAAATCGCAAATTCACTTTGTGTAATTGTAATTGTACTTTGTAATCATTTTTATCACGTGTGCGTAAATTCGCGCGATTCGGTAGTTTGTGAAGTGGATGAAAATTGAACTGGAACTTTTCCATTTCGTTCAAATCTAAGTACATTAAATTGGATGATATAAATTTTTTTTTTTTTTTCCGTGACACAGGTGCCCTCTCCTTAATAAAATGGTCGTGGCAATAAGTGTTTTAGATTTGTGACAAATGGTAAAAAAAATGGGAGGCTCTAGAAAAAAAATATTCTCGTAATGGGCGGTGGGCATAAAAAGTTTAGAACCTATGATTTATTTGAAACAAACAACTTCAAAAGATGTTTACTTAGCAGAAATATTATTAGAATTGAACCGATTGTTTGATTGAGAAGGTAAAAGAGTGCGGTGATTTTTGAAGTGAAAACTTTTTTTTTTTTTTTTATTTATCAAAAGTATACAATACAGAATATATAGTATATTATATAAAGCATTGTACTCCCAGGAGTTAATAAACTCATTGCGGGAATGATACGCATTACATGAAACATATAGCTGTATGTATTAAATCGACATATGATAGGGACATACACAACATTATTATTTCAGATAGTCATTAATAAGATGAAGTTTGAGCATGTTAGTTTGGGTCTTTTTACATTGACTTGCACGTTTGATCTCGTTGGGTAGTTGACTATATTTTGTGTGAGCTATGTATTCTAGGGATCTTAGTCCATATTTTGTTGATTTGATTTTTGGTATATGAAGTTTGTTGTGATTTCTTGTGTTGTGTTGGTGTACGTCGCAATTGTAATAGAGTGTAGTGTTGGAATGTGCCGAGTGTTGAATTACTTGTAATATAGTTTTAGTTATTTCAAAAGTGGGAATGGTATTAAAAGGAAGTATTTGGGTGTTTCTGTAGATGTCTTTGACATGTGTGTCCCAAGATAGACTGAAAATATTTCGCAGGGCTCTATTTTGGACGACTTGGACTTCTGAAATCATTTTTTTTGTAGCAAATCCCTGATTCCGGCGAGATATATTAGATGTGAGTGAATTTTTCACCGTTTTTAGCACCGCTGTGATTTGAAACTCGATGAAACGAAAAAGCAACACAAAAAATCATACACATACATCTATATGATTTAGGCCACGATAGAATCAGATAGACCAATCGGTCCCCTCTTTGTGCGATGATTCGTAGCCTCCCCACTCTTGTCTACTTTAGTTTTCTGAAAATTTCATTTCTACCGCGTTTGAACTGCCTACAAATTAATTTTTCTTTGTTTTTAGATTTTTCAGAAAAGATTTGTTCATCATTTTCTCATATTTAATTAGAAGTGACACCAGTTCTTGCAAATTGAGTCGAAAACCAATAGAAATTCAACAATTTAATGCAATGGCATTCGGTTTTCAGAATTTTTGCAGCAAAAGGTGTTAATTCATACTTAATTAAAATTTAAAAATATATGCGAAGATTTTCTTTGTCGTCCTAGTGAAAGGCCGACAAAAGAAAGCGGGAAGGAGAATGAGCTAAGGAAGGGGAAGTTGAAGGTTTTTCTTATCAGATCTGTTCACCAACCACAATTAAAGCTATCTCTAGAAACGTTTCAACTTTGAATGTTGATCTTTGATAGGTTAGTACTTGGGTACTAGAAATTTTTCATTTTACAAAAATTACTGCAGACAAAAAAATTGTATTGTTTATTTTTTTAAATGGAAGACCTTATCTATTTTTCAAAACATCAGGAAATCAAAAAAAAACATTGATAATTTTACAAATGACCTAACAACTTTTAGAAATCTCCCACTATGGAGGATGTCTTGATGGTCTTGGCCTGCCAAGGTATTGAAAAACATCGCCTGGAACCCGACACGTTGCCGAAATTCTTTGGTTTTTTTTTAACTCTGTCTACTTCTTAAAAAAATATGTTAAAATTATTTCAGTTTCGTTCATCTAACTACAAAAACTACAAGTGGTACAAAAATAATACCGTCTCGAGTAAAATAACAACTGTACTCCCACGCTAGAAAAACCAAAAACAATAATGTTAACGGGACCCGCGTAAATATCAGGAGTCGAGATACCATAAAAAAGACAAAGAAAAGTTTATCGTAAAACCCATTCTAACTGATTAATAAATTAAATTAATTTTTATTAATTAACTAGCGAGTACCATCCGGCAAGCGTTGCTATCCACTCAAAGTAAGAAAGTGTTTATGTTTTAATTCGTTTATTGAAGTGCCTTTCGGTACAAAATATTTTTGTTTTTTTTGTCTGGAGCGTACACAACAAAATCAGAAGGTTTTCCGATGGATGAGCAGGCCACACACAGCTGTCCATGCGAGATGCATGGATTTTCCGAATTTACAACCTGCTATCCCCTACCGCTACTATATTTCTCTCTATACTTATCTCCTTTTATACACAGGGGTCCTTCCTTGTGTGATCTTTCCCAAGCGTTCCCTTCCCGCTCCCCTTCCCTTCTTTCCCCGCCTCACCTTCCCCTTAAATTTCTTATTTTTTTTAAATCAACAGCTCGGATATGGAACGATTTGCCAGCCTCCGTGTTTCCTCCCTCCGTTTTTCTTCCCATGAAGGAGTGAACATAAGTCTCTCAAAAAGACCTTCTACACTCTTCTCCTCAAAAAAACTTTCCGCACGGCATCCCCAGATGTGACACAGGCCTCAATGGAATTTATTTTCCTGAGAGCCTCCTACGTGGAACTAATGTTCTTTTTTTAAGATTCGACTCCAAATACTGCAAGATTTTTCAGAATCACTGTTAATCTTCGTGCTCAAATATGTTAATCAAGAATTTTGTTTGATCCCTCTATTTACAACTCAAATAGCAACACGCGGAAATTTGACAGCTCGTCAGAAGGAACGCTCTGTGTAGGTAAGTACCAAGTGATGTTTCAAAATAGATTTTAAAGATGTTGGAACTAATAATACATTCTATTTCGGGGGTTAGGTTTTAAAGACGAAAAAAGGCATATTTTCATGATTTTTTTTTGGAGATATGAAAAATGTTGGTTTATTTATTTTACATACACGTTATAGTATGACATCTGAAGTAACTTTAATTTTTTTTTTTTTAAATAACAATAAATAATGTGAATGTCTAGGGCGCCTCGGAAAAAAGTTGATATGCGGTGAACAGCATAACTCGTTAACGAATCATCTGAAACAAAAAAATCGAAATGCGTTTAAAAGGTTATATGTTTTCCTAAGTAGTGACGAAGCTTTTTTTTTCGATTTTTTTTTTTTGCAGCGTGTTGAAGTCAAAAATGCGATTTTTGCTAAAATTTTCGGTGAATTTGTTATTATAAAATGGAAAAAAATGGTAAAAAAGAACTTTTCGTCACCATTGATTTATGTGTTTACGTAAAAAAAACTCTTCGTCACTGTTCATTTATGTGTAGAAATAGGGTACAAAATTTCAAAAAAATCGGTGGAGTAGATTTTGAATTATGATGTTCACAAACTTCAAAAATTTTTTGCGAGAAAATCGTTTTAAAGTTTTTTTATACACGAAATATACTTGAATCGAGCAAGAGGGCCGGTCGTTTGAAACGCTTTATCTTCGTTAGTTTTGCTCCGATTTACTTGAAATTTTGACAATACTATTGACATGTACATGTAGAAAAAAAAATTAAATGAGATTTAAAACCTTACCCCCCCCCCCCCCTCCTAATGCGTTATTTGATGTTGGGTTCTAGAGAGGAAATAAAGATAGTGCAGTAGAAAAAATATTCCATCACTTACTCAAATCAGCCCAATTGCCAGACTTTTTTAGTTGGCCGACTAAATAAGTCAACCAACATCTTCCTTTAGTTGCAACAAAGTCACAAGTTTTTTTCTCAACATTAATTCACCATATAAAATAACCCTGAATTTTTAAAGAAAACAAAACCAATTGATTTATTTTAGTGTCGGTCTCCCAAATAATAAACTCGTTAAACGCATAAAACCAAGCTAAGAAGTAAAACTAGATAATATTGAAGTATCGAAATTCTTGCCCTTACCAGCCAAATAAAATACGCTTCCATTACAAAGCATCAATTCAATCAACAATAAGCGCCAATTGTTCAATTTAAATACAGTTGTTTAAATACTGAACAGCGTTTCATCGTTCCGTTCAGAACGACAATATTATTACAAAATGGTTCGCGGCGGTCCATAACAATAAAGTACGCTTTCAATTATTCGGTGATTTCATTTGCGATGCGCGCTTTTTGACCGCAGGCGACTAGTTTAGTATGCTTCAAACCACTGAAGAGATAAGCCTGTGGAAGACGTGTTGAGGGCGTGTCTGTGTGCCCGAAGTAAGGACTATTCTATCGTATTTTTGGCGAAATTGATCAAACTTATTCGAAAATAGATTTTTTCACGGGCAGATAATTGTAATGAATGTGGATCCAAGTTTATAATAAGAAAAAAAGATTAATCTATGGGATTCTTTGTTTGGACATGAATTAAGGTATAAAAGGCATGTTTTGTATGAGAGCCCTCTCTTCACATTTGACCACCACGCGGTAAACGTTTCATTAATATATTCTTTAATAAAGCGAGTTATATTATTTTATTAAACTGTCCCGAACACGGCAAACTCACGACAACTTCATAATTAAATGTTATTTTATTTGGGGCCTCCAAGGTATCGGCCTCCGTGTTTTAAGGGTAAAGTTCTCGACTGCCAATCCGGAGGTCGTGGGTTCAAATCCCGGCGTGCACAAGTAAATTTTATTTTATTGATTTATCTTTTCACAATTTAATAATTTTAAATAATATAAGGTATATTTGCGGCACGCCCCAAACGGATGATACTCTCTGTATTATAATTGAAACGTTTCTTGAAATGGCTTTATTATTGTTTGGTGACAAGATCTTCTCACCCTCCGACAGCCTCACAACATACCCTAATTGGGTACACCATGCCAGGCGGCTGGGAGCGGTTGGGACACCTACGTGGTACACACGTAAATAATAGGTGTCGGGAATTCTTATGTAAATACACATTAAAACTGCTGTCTTTCAAATCTATTTGCAAACTTTACATAATACTATTATAGTTATCGTATAAAATATGCTGTAAACGGTTCCATGCCAACTCAGAATCAAGTCTCAAATCAACACCTCTTTGAACACCGAATCAACACCTCTTTGAACACCGAATCAACACCTCTTTGAACACCGAATCAACACCTCTTTGAAAAGTTAATAAAAACTATGTAAAAAATAATTGCCCATAAAGGCCTTCGCTCACGGAGAAACTGAAATAAAACCAGTTGTCAGCACTTTTGCTTGTGTGGCTTGACGGCCGGCGTAGTCCAGCGGTAAGGCTCTTGACTAGCATTCCGAAGGTCGCGGGATCGAATTCCGGCGTGGCAAATAAATTTTATTTGATTAATTTGTGTTATTTCACAATTTATTCATTTAAAATAATATATAGTATATTTGCGGCACGCTCCAGAGTGGAAGATAGTCTCAGTATCGCCCTGGTGTAAGACCACCGTTCAGAATTGAAACGTTGCTTTAAATGGCTTTAGCCGTGTTTGGTGACCAGATCTGAAGAGCCAGGTACTTCCCACCTTCCTCTTCCCCATCTCCTTCCCCTCCTCACTACCTCCAGCCTCACAACATACCCCAATTGAGGATGCCATAGTCTCACTGGCTCCAGACGGGATCAGATGGGACTCTTGTGCGGTATTCATGTAAATAAAAAAAAGTTGCTTTTCAGTTGCCTTTGTTAACAGGTTACCATGGTAGCGCTAACGAATTTCGATGACAACTGGTTTCATTTCAGTTTCTCCGTGCAAACAATTTTTTTTTTCATCACTGCCTTTTCAAATGAGGTTCTGAGTTGATTTCATTCTGAGTTGTGTGAGTCGTTAACGGTTATAATCCGCCGCCGTTAACGGTTTTAATTAATGGTTACTACGTGCAAGATCAATTTTGGAGGTGGCACGATTTCACACGGTCGCCACATCGGTATTGATTTCACTTCTATTAATTTTGGGGTTCAGTGGCTTCAAAAACAATCATAGTGCGTATTTAGAGAACAGCGCATTTAGAAATATTTTGCAACATGGTCATTTTATTATACAACAACTATATATATAATATCGAATTTTAAGAGAATTCAATTAATACTACCGACTTTTAATTGTTTTATAATGATTCTATCAACATCGGCTAGTAATCCGATATCATTTTTCTTTGATCACATAGATACAAATAAATCGTTGTATCTCCATTACCGTCATGGTGAGAAATTAGACTACACCTAAACGGTGTTAGAGAAAAGCAAAAAGGGGGACCTGCGAAAAATAATATCCCTCAGGGCCTACGTCATCTTCGGGGATGCTGTGTGGAGGGTTTTTTTAAAGGGAAGGAAGGAGAGGATAGTTCTGGGAAGGAAAAGGGTTTAAAGGATGGGTAGGACATCTAGGGTTCAGTGTGTCCATCATCCGCCTCCAAAACCTAGACAAACCTCACCCCATGAACCCAAGCACCCCTGCTAAGTCACCAAACATAGCAAACCACTTGGGGTTGGTTATCCAATAAAGGTTCCCGGGGCGGCGGTACCCATTACCGCCTCTCTTGAGAAAAGTGTACAAAATTTCGAAAATTTATTATGCATTATTTTTATACAAAACGATCAAAAAACTGCGGTGATAATAACCTTTGTAATACGCTTAATAATAATAATTAACTTAATAGTAATGTGCTTAAAAATATATGTGTGTATTCTTATATTTTTTCGTTAACACTATTTTGTATGGAAAAAACGTAAGATGAGCCATTTAAAAAAAATTTTAACGTTATATTTTTGAAATTAAACGTTAATTTCTAATAAAATATTTGTAAGCATATTCTATCACCTTTCAAAACCAGTTTTTAGTTTTTGGAGGCATTCAGAAATATATATTTATTTGGATTTGATTGCAAATTTGGAAATTTTGTCACCTTTGGACAGAATAGGAGTACAGGTTTGCCCAGTCTCTCTTCACTTCTACCTGCGATCTGATAAATTGCGTTATGTTAATTCAGTGAACTAGTAATCCGCCTTCCTAATCCTAATCTAAAGAACAAACATAATATAAAATTACTGGAACTGTAAGAAAATTAAAATTTTTCCAAGATTGTTTTTCTAGGAATCGCAAAGCTGGTCGGTTAAGCAATCAGAAATTCAATTTAAATTGTTTAACTTAAAGCTATAATGCCTTTACGACAAGGGGAAACCCCGAATGTCGACTACAGTTTAGGAGTCTTTAGTAGGGTGACACCGGGGGGCTAGCCACTTCACAAATTATACTTTTGGGGATTACTTTAATTAAAGAAAATAATAGCAGCACTCGAAAGGGATCGGTTAGGGCCCCCTTGGGACCTTGACACGTGTTCAATTATAATTAATTAAGAGAACGACCTAAAGGTGTCATAAATTATTCATAAAAAAACGTTGGTAGGTACCATGAGTTTTAAGTTTGATACAAAGGTAAAATAGAACCTATTTCTGCTTTCGTGTTTGAAGTTTGAAAGTTTTTAAGGTTGGAATGTTTCAACCTTAAAAACAATTTTGAGTCTCTAGCGTAACTTATTATTTTAGTATGTTTTTGGGACAATACAAATTATTATTATGTGAAAATTGTTAAAAAATATATATTAGCGATTCAACCCCGAACAGTCGGTTTTAATACAATACGCAATCTATTTATATAAAAATTTAGGTTCGGTATATTTACTTTCGCAAATCTCGGAAAATAATCGATAGATTGACTCAGCATTTTTACAGAACATTGCATTTTAGCAGAAGAGTATTTTTATATATAATGGTAAGCTCTGGCGTGATGAAATTTTAATATATCGATCTGTTATCTAAAATTGCCATGGTGCTGAAAAAATAAAAAGTTGTTAAAACAAACCCTTAATACATCACAAAACTTAAGTTAATTTGACACAAAAAATATATAAATAAATATAAATAATGGTTTTATCCCAGGATGGGGGAGGTGAGTGCAATCTCACACATCCCATATAGAGTATAAGTACATACATTGAAAACACAAGTATTTATAAATGAGAGTAAATATGGGACAGAATCGAAAGTAAAGATTCACAGGAAAGAAAGAAAAATAATAATTAAATAAAATTCAGAAAGCTATAAATAAATAACAAAAATGAAATAAAATAAATAAATAAAAGAGAAAAAGATCATTAAATAATAACTATTCATAAAAAAACATATGATAGAATCTTTAAGTTCTTTTAATAAATAAATAAAAATAAATAAATTAATTAGATTCTTTTTGGTCCATCGAATCTAGATTGTGGGAGCCAGTGTCTTTCTCCAATATTCTTCTATGCTTATATCCATTAATCACAAAAAACGAAAAAAATTTCCGGGTGCAATCAGATAAACATTAAGTCTCGATGAATTCTAAACTTAAAGAAAAAATAATTTTTGAAAAATCATAACTTCAATATTTTCATAACACTAAAACACAAGTTAAATAGTTACGATAATCACCTGATTTCCTAGATACCATAAAAAAGATTCAGAAAAGAACTATAGTTATAGTTGAGTTATCACGATGACTTCCACACCTCCGCGGGCGGAGAGTTCCAAATTCACATAGACAGACATAAAATTCGCGTTTCGAGGTAGTTAGTAATTGCGATGGTGCCATACGTCGCAAGCAGCTAAAATGTTTTTTTTTCTTAATTCTAAAAAGGTTACACATTTTGGTACCCAATTAAAATAAAATTACTCCAGAAAGAAACCTTGGGTTTTATAATAAAGTTACGCTAGATACCTTAAATTATTAACGTTGCGCCGTAAGCTGCCAATCTTAGCCCGTTTCATATTGTTAAAAATGGTGATAAGTCAATCATAACAGCATAATTGTTATTTTTAAAGGCTAATTAAACTCTGAAATATTCATATGGTGCTAATCGCAAATTAACTTTTTTTTAAATTAGCTCCACGCAGGAAAAAAAACACTCAAGGACTATTTCATTTTTTGGGGAAAAGAAGGAAAGAAAGTTCTGGAAGGAAAAAGGTACGAGGGGTGGGTTCAGTGAGTCCAGAAATAATGGGCTTACGAATCCATCCCTCCCAAATCGGTGCAAGGTCCAGAGAGTCTGGCCAAGAGAGAGTACACCACGCAGTAGGTGGGAAAACACATCCACCACCAAGACCTAAATGTCAGGGAAGTGGATTAACCAGTAAGTGGTTTCCGGGTGGCGGTACCTATAACCGCCTCACAATTGTGATGGAACTTGAAACAAACCAAACTAAGTTTTATTACCTGGCATTAACTCACATCGTGCAATTTCCTCACAGGGATAGGTGGAGAAAACGCATCCCGAAACAATTTCCACTTCAAACCTATGATCTTTTGATGAATCGCGGCCAAAATAAAAAAGGATTTAATTAATATTTTTTTCTTCCTAAAAATTTGAAATACAATCGATGAAAACAAATAGATTTTAAAAATAAGATCACTAACTTTCTTTTTAGAAATAACGTTGGCGTTGATTTAACATTACATTATCTCACAAAATTATTCCACAGAAAACTGAGTGAATTAAAAAAAGTTGTACCTTAATAAACGTCACAAAATAATTGAATTTCTCTGGCTTTAAAATTTGGAGGTTCGTTAATTAATATTGCCCGTTTAACACAAGGCCATGGGTTCAAGGTTAAGTACGAGTGTCTGGCGTATAAATGAGTGTGAACTTTATTTATTTTTATTATACGCTGCAATGTCATTGAATACTTTTCTTTATATTATGATAAATAAAACGGCAAAAGAGGTCTATCAGAACGAGCGATCTTCGCAGGGTTATTGAAATTATAATAATCCGTGTAATCGTACATACTCGTACATCAAAATCTTCTTTAATTTAAATTATTTCGTTTATTTAATTATTTACCTCGTGCACCAAGGTATACCGAACCTATTATCCCAATTTGGAAGACGATGTAAGTTTATAATCAATGGGCAATGAGAATAATACTTCGGCAAAATAGATTCTCAAAAGCAAATAAAATGTTAAAGGAACTAAATTGGCTAACCGTGAAACAGATGCTAACCCTGCACACGATGATATTTATCCATAAAATAGTGAACAACATGTTACCAAAATACTTCTCAAACAAAATTATATACAACAAAGACATTCACAGATACAACACAAGGACTTGCAAGGAAATCAGACTACAAAAAAAGGACAAAACGAATACGCAGAACAGTTATATACTATACAAAGGGATGAAGTTATACAACACTCTAACAGAAACTTTAAAGGCCACACCAATTGGAAAGTTCAAAATGTATTGTAGGAGCTACATAAAACAAGAAAAAATATAGTTTGCAATATTAAATGATATAATTAATTAGAAAATTGTAAACTTAAATGTACAATTTACTAAAATACCCGGAAAGCTAATAAATAAATAAATCAAAGAGTTGTAAAAACCTTTTTTTGAAATGCAAACATTCCAGGTTACAAATAATCTAATATTTGAAAACTTTTTACTCAATCATTATAATCTGAAATAGCTTATATGGTCATGGTGGTCCTTGACCATACAAGGGGTCCATGGGAGACCCAACGGGGGTTCACGTAGGCGCAATAAAGAAATGGGGGTTCACAAGAGTTGTAAGTTGGAATCCACAAACATGGTTTCGATTGAGACCTATTCCGTACCCCATCCATATCCCATTCCACCCCCCGTCTCATATCGCATTACGCTCCCTCCATAACAGAGCTACTGGCGTTGTTATACCGGTTATGCATGAGATCTTAGCAAAGGGGGGGCGTAATGGAACACGGGTGTACTATACTGGGACGGAAACATACCCGTAGCCCATTACACCCCCTCCGTCGTGACAAATATAATCTAATACTGTCCATTTTGCCCCCGTTTGAAAAAGTCGTAGATCGGGTACTGCTCCATTGTGACAGATCCACACCTCGCCATTCAATATTCAGTACAACGCGTGTCAAGTTTTGGGAATATGGTAGAAATGTACAAGCAGGGGGTCCACCGTGACCTGTAAAATTTTGAAAGTGGCCTACGAGCAAAAAAAGCTTGGGGACCTCTTATTTAGACACACGCAATACATTATGATTCAAGTGACAAGGCATATTGTTACCGGGGATGAAGTGGCAACAATATACATATTAGATTACTTTGAGCAAGATTGACGCATGGCAGATGTAAGGTGTAGGTTATAGATTATGAAAGAAATTAAGGTATTAGAAATACAAAAATATATTAAACTCAAATGTCATCAAAGCTGTCTGGCAGGATCTTGCTCAGGTTTAAATAGTTCAGGTTTGATACCGTGGTAAGTTGAAATGACGCACGATGAAATCTCCTTTTTTGGAACGAATCTCACATCGTGAGAAGGGCAGGACTCCAAAGAATTGGCTCCCAGCCAAAAGGACCCTTCAGAAGTAGGAGAGGCGGATGACTCCAATCATGCCTCCAGGATGATTTCCAGGCAGCTCCCAAGACCTATCACGACCAAGGCCCACAATCACGATCGTAGTGATCTTCAAAAAGGATCCGTCGGGTTGCGATTGAAAGGACCGTAAGTTACAAAAAAACATAATATTCATAAATCGAACATTAATAATTTTTGATTTTTACATTCATGTATACCAGTGATTCCCAAAGTGGTCCAGGTGGACCCCCAGGGGTCCACGGGAGACTCGACGGGGGTCCACGTAGACGTGATAAAAAATGGGGGTCCACAAGTTGTAAGTGGGGGTCCACGAAAATTTATCTGCAGGCTTATTCTCTATCTTTTGTGGGATCGTTATCGAGATAACGGACGTGATCTCCTGTCAGATTTGTGTGATTTTTACATATTTACTGTAACATATTTTAGTTTAGACGTTTTAAACATGAATTCCTGCAAGAATGCATGATTATTTATTCAGCAGCGTCTGTTATCTCGATAACAATCCCACAAATATAGAGAAAAAGCCTGCTGGTTTCGATAGTAAAGAACAAAAATGTTGGCTTAACTTTACCTGTCAATGTAGGCAGATATTACAATAGTATTTCGGTGAAAAATGGTCATTTTGAGATCCATCCCGTACCGATATCCCATCCTGCCCCCCATCTCAAATCACATTATCCCCCCCCCCCCCCCCCCCCCCGTTGTGACAGATCACAACTCCAGCAGTATATTCAGTACAACGCGAGTCGAGTTTTGGGAATATGGTAAAAATGTTGCAGCAGGGGGTCCACCGAAACCAGTAAAATTTTGAAAGTGGTCCACGAGAAAATAAAGTTTGGGAACCTCTGATGTACACTAATAACTAATAAAATAATTTGGTATATATTCCTCAAAGCAATCAGGGACATGCAGGGTCACTGCCAAAGCCTAGAACCACTCGCAATTTTAAAGAAATTTAGTAGCGGCTGGCTGCATTCAAAACTTGGAACACAAAAATTAGGCAAAAAACATAAGAAACATTATTATTACCAATTCTACGAAATGATGATTTATTACCTATGTAGAGAGCGTTCGGCATTTAATTTTTTTTTCAAAAAGTCACTATCGTGCTGGTTTTCCGTTTTTTGGCGGACCTACTCAAGCCCGGCGTCGCGCTGGGGTTTGTGGTTAAGTAACTAAGTTGTACACCCGGCAGGCTGCCGGGGTTTGTGGCCAACGGGCTAGCTGTAACAGATTAAGTCATTGGGCGATTCGATATGTAAATAGTCATCAATAACCAGGGCGATATTAATTAGTGCAAATCTCTGATCGATGAGTTCTCGGTAAATCGAACGTTTCCAATGTTAGATCTCTCACTGCCGGATGCTTCTATCTTTGGATTGGTCGATGTTGCTCATCAACACTAAATTTATGATTCCGTGAAAACTCAGAATCTGCAATGTCAAAACTCCTTTGAAAAGTCGTGAAAAAATTCTAATGTTAAAAAAAAATTGGTTGTCTGTTAAGTCGGTTTACGGACGATAATTTTACGTGATAACGTCAAAAGAAAACTTTTACATAGAATGTTACAGTCACAAGCCGAACGCTTAGGCCGATCGTGACAATGCTTTCGGGAGTGCAGCCAGCGTTTATCGATTTACAAGACGTTTCACGTCAATAACCTCAAGTTACCCATTTAATCAATTTTGGTTAAATTTGTTTTCATCACTTTTAATGATTTTTTTAAAGGAGGTGTTCAAGTTTCATGATTCTGAGTTTTCTGGTCACCGAATTTATATTAGCAATTTATATAGCAATCGACTGGTCAGTGGTTGAGTGGGCATCGCGTTTGGGTCCCACCCGGGCGTCCCATGTTCGATTCCTCGACTGGCTAAGTCCTCCATCACAACACAAGCAACATTTTTGGCTTTCTGTGGTGGTTCTAGGAGATTTTCAAACATTGTTGGGTTATTCGCAGCCTGGGAATGTTTGTCTTTCTTCCCAAATATGTTATTATTCCTTGTTATACAAAAACATTGTACTTAATATAACAAGTGACAAATCTTACTTTTTTATGATTGTATATTCTTGTGGCGTTTAGTGAGTGCCCAAGTTTCACATCCATAAGTGATGACTGGAAGTATACATGTGTTGAAGACTTTCCTTTTTATTTGCATACTTAGCTCCTTGGATTTCAAGACTTCTTTCAAAATCCAGCATTTCATCCATCTATTTGCTATTCTTCGCTCGATTTCTTTGGCGGTGTGATCTTTGTGAGACATTAAAAATGTATAAAAAGTTATATGATGAATAAAAAAGAAAGATTTTTTTTATGAACCAGCGCAGTTTCATAAAAAATCAAGGAATATTAGAATTCCAATTCTGAAAAAGGCAAATACAATAATTTTCTGTTCAAACATTATATAAATAGATAGGTACCTACTTTAACGCTTGTCTGAGTTTGTACAAATGAACAGATTTATTTTGAAAACGACACTTAATTCAAAACATATTCTTGTTCTAGAGTTCAATTCAGGAGAATAAGTATTTTTAAGTTCTTCGACGTGGGCAAATAGCTTAAGTCCTAGGTATTGCCTGAGTTTTACAAAGAGTTTTCGAAATCTAATACAAACAGTGACCTTTCTCTTGTTTAGAAGGTCGAGTGTCCAAAATTTCATCAGTCTCAAATCAAATTTGGATATCTGCTTGTAAGTCTTGTATTACATAAAACCATTCATTATCTGCTTTCGAATTACTTTTCAACTTTAATTTGCTATCGAATCCACCTCTAACACAGCGTTTCTGTTTCTTGGAATAGAGTTGTTTGAACGAATTATATCGAAGTATTTCCAATGTTTGAAAGTCATTACCTCACATGTCTTTTGTTAAGCAACGGGTAACTTTTTCAATCTAACTTTATTAAGTGAAACTTTTAGGAGCACCTTGATACCCCGAAGACAAGTACCTACTTAATTTCAAAATTATTATTTGTTTAAATTACTTTGTCACCGGTTAATCTGAACATTTTTCATTCGATTGGTTTTGAGTATATTTAAAGGCAAAACTAACAGCAATAACAAATTTACTTGCAAAACCAAATTGATGTATGATTACCTTGGTTTTGTTTGACATTATACAAGAACCCACAAGATGTAAGAAAGAAAAAATATTGGGAAAAAATCTTAGTTACTAACTAACCACCAAGATGTTTCCCTGCAGGGGTAAGTAGACGCACCCCCAAACAATTCAGTATTGGCACACACTTCTTTCCACATTGGCATTCATACATCGTCTTGTACATACTACTCTCGACATGGCCCGACTCTAGTGTCTGATTCACTTTATCGTGCCATGCCTTCCTCGGACAACCCCGACTTCTTCTACCATTCACATTTACTTTGAATATTCTCCCTACACTACTTTTTTCATTCACGCACTTTACGTGCTCAATATTTTAATTTCTCACGTGATCGTACATGGTGTTACATAACAGAATTCCCTATAAAACTTTCAAATTTGCCACGATCTCATCGATCAACGCTAGTTCAATCCAAAGACGGCGTCCGTGGTCCCGAGGCAAGATTCTCGACTCACAATCCGAAGGTCGCGGTTTCGGCCCGGCGTGCGCAAATAAATTTTATTTGATTAATTTGTGTTATTTCACAATTTCTTCATTTTAAATAATATATAGTATATTTGCGGCACGTTCCAAAGTGGAAGATACTATCAGTATCGTCTTGGTGTAAGACCACCATTCAGAATTGAAACGTTGCTTGAAATGGCTTTAGCCGTGTTTAGTGACCAGATCTGAATAACCAGGTACTTCCCCACCTTCCTCTTCCCTATCTCCTTCCCCTCCCCACTACCTTCAGCCTCACAACATACCCCGATTGGGGATGCCATAGTCTCACTGGCTCCAGACGGGAGCAGTTGGGACTCTTGTGCGGTATTAACTGTAAAAAAAAAAAAACCTCCCGGCGCAGTACCACGCGCAACATATACTGCGCAACCCCAAGCGCGGCAACGCTGGTTGGTGCCCGCGTCCCGCCCACTGACCCGACTCTTACTAGAATAACCACATCACTTTGCGATTCCCGCGTGCGCCATGGACCCCCGAGAGGCTGAAGAGTTCCTCGCCGGCCCTTGCCTTGCTTCTGACAGCCGCCCAACTACCATGGCGGGCCCCAACGCCCTGCAATACAGCTCGCTAGAGACCAAACCGTAAGCCCATTTAAAGCATCATCTCCTCGATATGTGCCCCAACTTCGCAGTAAATTAACGCCATTTTGTGCAAAACTCAACAAGAAAGAGAGAGAGATTTAAACTGTTAATGCCCCAAGCTAGATTGGTAAAGGATGAATATAATGTTGTCCATTGTGTTGTATTCACTAAATCACTAAATCGCTAATCACTAAAACTAAAATTACACGAATGCCATGGAAATAATATACAATGTTACTGCCCCATCATCGAAAAAACACAAAATATAAAATATCTCGGAGTGATAATTGATGAAAATCTTAGTTGGGACCTACCGAATTACTGAAAAACTAACAAGCCTCATATATTTCTTTAAAATTCTAAGAAACGTTGTAAATAAAAAGGATACGAGAAAGGTCTACTACGCTTTGTGTCATTCTCGAATTGAATGTGGAATTATAAGATGGGGATCTGCTACACATAACCTAAATACGATTCAAAAAGGAATCATAAAGACCATATTGAAAGTACCCATTAGAACGCCTTCAATTGAAATTTTCAATAGCTTTGACGTACCAAATGTGAAACAAATATATGCCAAAAATATATTGTTTTTATGCCAAAAATAAATATAAGCTTTTCAAAAATACTGAATCCTCCACTAGACCATGCATGCATAACACTAGGTTGAATAAAAATGATGTAAAAAACATTCCAAGTTACAAAACCACATTTTGACAAAGAAACTACACATACTTTGCAACTAATCTTCATAACATCCTTCCCCAAGACATAAAACTAATAAAAAATTCTAATGCATACAAAGCAAGAATAAAAATATGGCTGAAAGAGATCAATGAAAAAACCCTAATGGAAACACTAAAAACTACATAGAAGACAAATGAAATATATTTACATAATTTTAGTCCGCCTCGGCACAGGACCCCCTAGTGAGGAGGACTAAGAATTGCAATACTTAACATTAAATTCATCATTATATTTTGTATGTACGATTATTTTATATAGTTGCTAATAAAAAAAAACTCATTGTATTCCCTTTCTCTGCAATATAGTGTTTTTGGTAAGCATGGAGTTTCTTTGATGGAGACGAGCTGGTGAAGACGTTCCCCGCCTAAAGGTTTTTTACCTATCCCACTGATCTAATGATGAATTTCGTGTCCTATGACTGACGCTGCCTGCCGGCAATAACTTTGAACTAGAAACATTTTACCGCCGCCCATGGCTCAGCAGCCCAACTATAGCACTGCCGCCCAACCTTAGCAATGGTTTTACCACACATACGCCTCAGGAATTTGATTTTCACAGCACTCTCATACAATACAACAGGGCAGGTACCATCACTCAACGAGTTATTCATACTTCCTATTCATATACATTCCTATGTTACATATTATTTTAAATGACTAAATTGTGAAATAACACAAAATAATCAAACAAAATTTATTTGCCATGCCGGGATTCGATCCTGCGACCTTCGGAATTCAAGTCTAGAGCCTTACCACTGGACAACGCCAGCCGTCAAAGCCTTTAAAGCCGGCGGTTAAAGCCTTTAAAGCAATGGTGGTCCAGGAATAGTGGTTTTTCACCAAGTGATACTGAAAGTACCTACCACTCTGGAATGTAACGTTTTTTTACATTAGTTCCACCCAGGAGGCCCTGGGAAAAATTCCTCAGGGCGTATGCCACTTTTGGGGATGCTGTGCGGAGGGTTTATTAGGGAGAGGAAGTTCTGTGAAGGAAGAGATTACGAAGATCAGGTTGAAATCTGGAGATCAATGTGTCCAGAGGTGACGGACGTATCTCTCATTCTATGGTAAAAGGCCATGGGTCAAGAGAGACCGGATGAAAGTGTAATGTATAAGAAGAGCTAGTTAGTATTGTGATGGTTCAGTGTTGTTTGAACAAGTAGACGAGGAAATTTTTTTTTTAAATATTTAAATTCGATCATATTACTGACCTCTGTTGGGTGTGTTTGAAAACGAAATTGAAGGAGTCTGTAATAAAATACGGGTTAATTATCGCGTGGGAGGTGCTAGACTATCGGAGATGTAAAACGTTGGACAAATTGGAAATGATAAATTAACAATTATTTTGAACACAACGAATAGCGAGAGAGAGGCGGAGCTAAAGGCGTTTATCTGGTTGAAGGAGCGAGAGTTCTCACGAAGTCCATGGTATGGAATGCAGACCCTTATGAATTTGATCATAACTCACTTCATGATGACCAAAAATAAGAAATTGATAACTGTTGAAATTCGGGACCGAGACTCTATTGAGATTTTGAAAAAGATCGTTCAGGAAGTAGATTTTGGGTTAATTATGAACTTTTGCGTTTCAGTTATTAGGAGCGACATGGGGAAGGTTTACAATCTCTTGTGCATAAGTGTCGTTCTAAGAGATTGACAGGTAACACGATTTTGGCTCTTAGAAGAGGTCATTAAGCCGAAATCACCACTCTAGGTTACGTACAAAATAGTGGAAAAAGTAATTAGCCAAATGCATAAAATTTAACGGCCTGTCTAATTCTAAATTTATTTACAAATTCGAGTGTGATTTTTGAAGAGATCAATAAAACATTTTGACAGTTATTAGCTTTTTTCGGGAGAACGAGACGATGAGATGTGGGAGGTTACTTAGTAGAGATGCAAATAACAGGGACAGATTAGGCCATGGTGGTGATAAATGGCCATAAATGAAAATCGAAATCAATAAAAATGTGAGTTTAATACTGGGAAAAGCCTTACGGGCGTTGCTATTTGTTTAAAGAGAGAGTTTGTCAGAGTATAAGGCCTAAACACTCACAAATACGGAAAAACAAGGGAGAATACATATTGTTCGTAGAATAATGCGTAGAATAAAATTCCTTCGCGTTAGGTTATAAAATAATGATAATAATAATAGATTATTCCAAAATGTATGCAGGGGTAGTGCGATGTAATACATTTATTTTGAGTGGGAGAAAATGTCCTATGACAAGTTTGAGTCGAGCGCGTGGTCCACCCCTGTTTTATTTTGCTAGACCGAGATGGTTGGGACTGCGATTTCAAGGGTTGTGACGGGGACAAACGCAAAAGGGAGGAACGGACGGGAAGCGAGAGTAGTGGGTGGCGAGCGGGTAAATACGACTCAAAATTGCATGAACTTATTTTGATTGATGGGAGATTTTCGTTTTAAATAAGCAGTTTTTTTTTATAACAAGTGAGTGAGTGAAGATCAGTCAGTGGAATTCGGCGGAAGAATACGGTTAAGTCTGGAAGTTTTGGTTCTAACCAGCTCGTAGCAACGGTTAATTAACTTCAGTGAAAACAGATAGTGGTAATTTTATTAAAAGGGAGTCCGGAGTTTATTAATATAATTTTTTTTTTAATTTTGCGGAAATATGAAGAGGTAAAACTAACTTAATAATAGACAAATAGCTGCAAAAAAAACGTAAATTCAGTGATAAGTTGTGTTTGCAATAATCGCGGTGATAAATTGTTAAACGATAGTGGATAAAATCACGTGTTCTTCTTTTCTACGTGTAATAATCAAATTAATCAACTATAAATAAATAAAATAAATAAAGAGATGACTCATTATTAGGGAGGTGAAAGGAGTAATCAAACCATAACGGAATTCACTTTACAGGAAAAATCGTATAAACTTTACGTAGATTAATTTGGGCTTTAATAATAAATATACCGCTTGACGGAAGCTATAACAAAAAAATGATAACTACAGATGATCGAACAGAGTATAGATTTCAGGACATTACATAACAGGGGGGGGGGGAATGGTCGTAGGGAGGTGGAAAGGGTTTCTTTGTTTTCCCACAGGTTATAACAGGTGCAGGTCCAAAATCACAACGAGCGTGTATTCCCGCTAGGATAAAGGGTACAGTTATCAATCACTCTCGGTAAGTCGAATTACAACTCCATAATTTAAATTACAGGACATGCTGACCGCAAGAACGAAGCAGTCAATTGAACTATTGTTTACTATAAGTGTGCGTGTCGGTCAGGGGTTTTTTTTTCTCTTCACCGTTATCACTCGGGTCCAGCCACCCGAACCGTCGCCTAACAGCTGGATGCTAGGAACGGAACAGCAGCAAAAAATGGTTCTTACAAGTACCTAGGAACGCAGAGGCAATAAGACTACGATAGTACACCCAATCGAATTGATGAAATTTTGGCAGTACAACTTACCCAATTGCAGGCGTTGGCTGACAGTTTGGCGCAGACTTCGACAGGAGGAGGGCGTGAGAACCAGATTCACGATTCTATGCATGTATAACATTATATCAACCTGTTTATCTGCGAAATTTCTACCTGTTGTATTGCGTGAATTAAATTTTCACGTTTGAGGAATGTGTACGACGGTACTGAGACTATACATAAGTGAGATACGTATGTCGAATGGTAAGAATTTCCCCCACCTTACCATGTTACGAAGAGAAGAGGTACCAGCCACATACTGGGCGGGTCACGCGCTGTGTCGGAGGTCATTCCCTTTCGCGGGATCATGTCGAGCGAACGGGCGCGAAAGGTTATGTACCAGGGATGCCGAATTGTATGTCATGGGCACGATTCGCTGACGGAGGCGTTTGACTTTAGACATCACGGGAAGCCTGCAAGGTTGAGTGGAGGAGACCGTTAACAAGGTATCTTGCGGGAAAATTCTGTAACGTTGTTGCATTCTCTCATCTGTGTCAACCCAAAAGTAAACGTAAGGCCCACAAAGTGCGCCTTATGTCAACTATTGGAGGTGGAAAGACGAAGACGGTCGGCTTTAATGGTCTGCCTCACAGCTTCGCGCCACTTGCCCGCGGATAGAGTCATGACAAGGGACGAAATGGAAATACCCCTTTTAGAGCCAGTAAAGTAGTAATCTGGAGGCGTAATGCGTATTGGAGTTGACTGGGAACGGTTTGAAAGCCTGCTGTTCTTCCTCTGGCATGAGAGAGTCCGGGTATGTCAGGGTGATCGTCCAAGAGATCCGCCAGATACCGGGGTATAGCTCAGACATGCATTGGCGGGATAGTTGTGTCCGGAGAACTGCCCACTCGGTCAACTTGGTTAGCGGAGGAGCCAATACTAGTTTGCAAAGAATTTCTCCTTCCTTTCCTTTTATCACTTCCTTAAAATCCCCTAGTTCTGTCGTAAATTGGTGCTACTAACAATAACAATATTTCTAACAGTTATGCATAGGATAGGTATTTCAGATTGGGAGACGCGGGAGCAGCCTATCCGGCCGTAGAGAGGCACCTCTAGGTACGTACATTTAAATTAAAGTAAATAATGAACTTGTATTGCCATTTAATTGATTTAGGTGCAAAAGGGATCACTATAGCGGGGAACGGGGACTCTACAGGGAGTATACAGTTAGGGCCATAGGCATCGGTAGTGTAGGGCAGTTAGACAGGGCGTATCCTTCATGCGTTTGAGAAAACAACAGAAAAAATTCTTCCACGCCTTTTAAAGAGTCGAAAGTTACCACGAAAAAGAGTAAATACATTAAATTCCTACTCCAAATAATCTGGAGGCTTCGAAGCAAAAATCAATCACAACGTGAAGTAAAGGGTTTATTGTAAGATTTCCCAGAACAACCTTGCTTTACTGTGTTCGCATCACAGGGGTTGGGAAAACGAGATCAGGAAAACAGCGTAGCTGAACCTTCCGATCGGAGATCTCAACGAGAGAAGAGAGAAAAGGAAAGGGGGGGGGTGAAAAAACCTTGCAGCGGGGTGGGACCATCACAACTGTTGCCGCGAGCCAGGAGTAAAAGGTAGTACAAGTTGGAGGGATTTCGACGTGTTTTGAACGTATTGATGGATACTTTTACGTGGGAATAAAACTTGCAAAAATAGAAAAAAATAATGTTTTTATAATTGTATAGAGCAGTTTTATGTTACGTCACTTCAAACGCGGTTAGCTTAATAAACAAAATAAAAAATACTAATAATAATAATCCATTACAAGACATTGATAAAATAATATGAAACGAAGAATAAACAGAAATTACAAAACGATAGCGGTACTTTTCTAGCACAGGATAAAACAAGAAATTTAAAACTGAAATATGATATACTAACGGAAGACAGCTTGTATTTAGAAATGAAGAAAAAAATGTAAACAAACCATTAGTATAATTTATTACACCAAGAACAAAATATTATTAAGGAATTTTGACCTCGGCAGACTAAGATGTAGGCCATTGCAGGCGAGGGTAGAAAAGATGCAAGCAAAAAAAAAAAAAAAAGGTAAACGAACCGTAAAAACGGAGATTTATGACTGGTACTCGAGTACAACTGCTAAGTCGGATATATTCGTCGAGGAAAAAAATTTATGACGATAAGGTAAAGCTTTTAGATTTTTGGTTGATAGAGGATGATAGTTACGTTGAAGCAGATCGAGCCGTTACGAAATGAACAAAAAAAAATAATACGCGTATAAAGAAAAAAAAAAACAGTGATTTCAAAATAATGTTACAGGGTTTTAAACGAAATTATAGTCTTAACTGAATCGTTTAAAGAAACAGAATCTGTGGAATAAAAACATATAGAATAAACTTTAGTTACGTAAACCGTGGCGTTACTAGTGACATTAGGCGTGAAGACAATAAAATCAGATAGAGACGGGGAAGGTAGGAAAAATTTTAATCAACCTCCGACTTATCGAAATTATATAACGTACCAATATAACGTGCATTGAACTTATATAACGTGTCGTATAATCGACTTATCGGACTTATATAACGTATAAAAGGTTTTACAAGGTGAGGAGAAGAAATTGGTTCTATAATGGTAAAATTAAAATATCAATAGATTTTTAATATTCAATTATTGATACGAAAAGATTAGTGAATAGTTTGGAAAGAAAAAAAATTGCGCAGAGAATTGTTGTATTTATACATATTGATCAGATAAACCATGTTACAGACAAAGCGTATCTGAAAAATTTAAATTCAAATTTTGTGCGAGGTTAAAAGAGAAAAAAAAACGAAAAATAATTACGTACCTACTTAAAGGTTTGAATTTTAAGGTTGACAGTCGGCCTTCCTTATCAGTTAAAAAGGACATTCCATGGTGCCATCAAACCTCAGTATTTGTTAAATTTACGATAAGGTTTGTCTCGTTTTAGGGGAGACCTTCAGTTGGCGAAAGTTATTTAAACAAACAAATAAAAACGCATTCATCATTCATCTCGAATGACAAAAAGACGACAAAAAAAAAAAAGGTCGGCATCGGAATTTGGGACCTTTTTTCAATAGTGTGTACAGGATGGAATCCGTAATGGTTCGACCTACATTAAGGGGAGACACGTCGGGATTATGAGTGGCGAAATATTGAGATTTGTGCATCTCCGATTTTACTACTGGCAGAGTTAGAATGTATTTTTTTCAGAATGCGCTTTATGTTAATACGTTTCGGTATTGAAAGGGTACATTGTCTAAGTTGCGTACAGGGCATTTATTAATGGTGTCCGGAGCGGGCAATTTTAACGATTTCGGACAAACTCGTTTAGTAAAATACATTTATTTTATTAAAACACAAATACCTTTGTATACATCGCTGTTATTTAATACACACTTAACACGTTTTGTGAACGATGTTCACCTCATCAGGACTAAAGTATAAAAAATTAAAATTAAAATAATAATAGAGTATATATAAGAGTATATATATAATAAAATAATAGTTAAATAAAATAAAATATAGGTTAATAAAAATAAATAATGCCATCGCAAAGAAAAAAAAAAAAAACCCTAAATGAAGGAGTTTTCTTCAAAAAAAAAATTAGAATACATCTGCGTGCCTCGGGGTCCTTAATTTAAAGTAAGTGAAAACGTATTAACAAGTTTAAATGATAAGCAACTACAGTTCAGTTTTAAAAGAGAGACGTCACCCGGTCGCCTCTTAAGATAGTCGTCCTCTATTTTATAACAGAAATCAGCCAAACACCCAAGGACGGAGTGCGGTCGCGTGGACCAACAAATGCAGTTGGTGATAACGGTGTTAACGGGCGGCTGTCAGTTTTTTTTGGGACAAGTGGAGATATATAGTAGTTCGTGAGCACAAAGAAACAGAGATTAAGACACTTGATAAGGAACCAGGACGGGGCCGAATTGGGGAAAACATATAGTAAACGAGTTCGGAAAAAAAAAAAAAAAAAAGGAGGGGGAAGGAAAATAAGTACAGTGGATCATCGAGGGGGGGGGGATACAGTAGAAGATTTGCGTGGATTTTGAATTGTTGTTTGAGGGAGGGGAGGAGAAGAGGTCATAGAGAGGGGAAGTATAGAGGGAACAAAACATTTTGAAAAGAAGGTGAAGAAGGAAAACCTTAAAACCTATGTTTACAAATTTTTCCATCGACTAAACACGGCGTGTTTTGACGCTGGAAGAAATTTATATAGGGAGGCTGTGATGGTTCAGTGTTGTTTGAACAAGTAGACGAGGAAATTTTTTTTTTAAATATTTAAATTCGATCATATTACTGACCTCTGTTGGGTGTGTTTGAAAACGAAATTGAAGGAGTCTGTAATAAAATACGGGTTAATTATCGCGTGGGAGGTGCTAGACTATCGGAGATGTAAAACGTTGGACAAATTGGAAATGATAAATTAACAATTATTTTGAACACAACGAATAGCGAGAGAGAGGCGGAGCTAAAGGCGTTTATCTGGTTGAAGGAGCGAGAGTTCTCACGAAGTCCATGGTATGGAATGCAGACCCTTATGAATTTGATCATAACTCACTTCATGATGACCAAAAATAAGAAATTGATAACTGTTGAAATTCGGGACCGAGACTCTATTGAGATTTTGAAAAAGATCGTTCAGGAAGTAGATTTTGGGTTAATTATGAACTTTTGCGTTTCAGTTATTAGGAGCGACATGGGGAAGGTTTACAATCTCTTGTGCATAAGTGTCGTTCTAAGAGATTGACAGGTAACACGATTTTGGCTCTTAGAAGAGGTCATTAAGCCGAAATCACCACTCTAGGTTACGTACAAAATAGTGGAAAAAGTAATTAGCCAAATGCATAAAATTTAACGGCCTGTCTAATTCTAAATTTATTTACAAATTTGAGTGTGATTTTTGAAGAGATCAATAAAACATTTTGACAGTTATTAGCTTTTTTCGGGAGAACGAGACGATGAGATGTGGGAGGTTACTTAGTAGAGATGCAAATAACAGGGACAGATTAGGCCATGGTGGTGATAAATGGCCATAAATGAAAATCGAAATCAATAAAAATGTGAGTTTAATACTGGGAAAAGCCTTACGGGCGTTGCTATTTGTTTAAAGAGAGAGTTTGTCAGAGTATAAGGCCTAAACACTCACAAATACGGAAAAACAAGGGAGAATACATATTGTTCGTAGAATAATGCGTAGAATAAAATTCCTTCGCGTTAGGTTATAAAATAATGATAATAATAATAGATTATTCCAAAATGTATGCAGGGGTAGTGCGATGTAATACATTTATTTTGAGTGGGAGAAAATGTCCTATGACAAGTTTGAGTCGAGCGCGTGGTCCACCCCTGTTTTATTTTGCTAGACCGAGATGGTTGGGACTGCGATTTCAAGGGTTGTGACGGGGACAAACGCAAAAGGGAGGAACGGACGGGAAGCGAGAGTAGTGGGTGGCGAGCGGGTAAATACGACTCAAAATTGCATGAACTTATTTTGATTGATGGGAGATTTTCGTTTTAAATAAGCAGTTTTTTTTTATAACAAGTGAGTGAGTGAAGATCAGTCAGTGGAATTCGGCGGAAGAATACGGTTAAGTCTGGAAGTTTTGGTTCTAACCAGCTCGTAGCAACGGTTAATTAACTTCAGTGAAAACAGATAGTGGTAATTTTATTAAAAGGGAGTCCGGAGTTTATTAATATAATTTTTTTTTTAATTTTGCGGAAATATGAAGAGGTAAAACTAACTTAATAATAGACAAATAGCTGCAAAAAAAACGTAAATTCAGTGATAAGTTGTGTTTGCAATAATCGCGGTGATAAATTGTTAAACGATAGTGGATAAAATCACGTGTTCTTCTTTTCTACGTGTAATAATCAAATTAATCAACTATAAATAAATAAAATAAATAAAGAGATGACTCATTATTAGGGAGGTGAAAGGAGTAATCAAACCATAACGGAATTCACTTTACAGGAAAAATCGTATAAACTTTACGTAGATTAATTTGGGCTTTAATAATAAATATACCGCTTGACGGAAGCTATAACAAAAAAATGATAACTACAGATGATCGAACAGAGTATAGATTTCAGGACATTACATAACAGGGGGGGGGGGAATGGTCGTAGGGAGGTGGAAAGGGTTTCTTTGTTTTCCCACAGGTTATAACAGGTGCAGGTCCAAAATCACAACGAGCGTGTATTCCCGCTAGGATAAAGGGTACAGTTATCAATCACTCTCGGTAAGTCGAATTACAACTCCATAATTTAAATTACAGGACATGCTGACCGCAAGAACGAAGCAGTCAATTGAACTATTGTTTACTATAAGTGTGCGTGTCGGTCAGGGGTTTTTTTTTCTCTTCACCGTTATCACTCGGGTCCAGCCACCCGAACCGTCGCCTAACAGCTGGATGCTAGGAACGGAACAGCAGCAAAAAATGGTTCTTACAAGTACCTAGGAACGCAGAGGCAATAAGACTACGATAGTACACCCAATCGAATTGATGAAATTTTGGCAGTACAACTTACCCAATTGCAGGCGTTGGCTGACAGTTTGGCGCAGACTTCGACAGGAGGAGGGCGTGAGAACCAGATTCACGATTCTATGCATGTATAACATTATATCAACCTGTTTATCTGCGAAATTTCTACCTGTTGTATTGCGTGAATTAAATTTTCACGTTTGAGGAATGTGTACGACGGTACTGAGACTATACATAAGTGAGATACGTATGTCGAATGGTAAGAATTTCCCCCACCTTACCATGTTACGAAGAGAAGAGGTACCAGCCACATACTGGGCGGGTCACGCGCTGTGTCGGAGGTCATTCCCTTTCGCGGGATCATGTCGAGCGAACGGGCGCGAAAGGTTATGTACCAGGGATGCCGAATTGTATGTCATGGGCACGATTCGCTGACGGAGGCGTTTGACTTTAGACATCACGGGAAGCCTGCAAGGTTGAGTGGAGGAGACCGTTAACAAGGTATCTTGCGGGAAAATTCTGTAACGTTGTTGCATTCTCTCATCTGTGTCAACCCAAAAGTAAACGTAAGGCCCACAAAGTGCGCCTTATGTCAACTATTGGAGGTGGAAAGACGAAGACGGTCGGCTTTAATGGTCTGCCTCACAGCTTCGCGCCACTTGCCCGCGGATAGAGTCATGACAAGGGACGAAATGGAAATACCCCTTTTAGAGCCAGTAAAGTAGTAATCTGGAGGCGTAATGCGTATTGGAGTTGACTGGGAACGGTTTGAAAGCCTGCTGTTCTTCCTCTGGCATGAGAGAGTCCGGGTATGTCAGGGTGATCGTCCAAGAGATCCGCCAGATACCGGGGTATAGCTCAGACATGCATTGGCGGGATAGTTGTGTCCGGAGAACTGCCCACTCGGTCAACTTGGTTAGCGGAGGAGCCAATACTAGTTTGCAAAGAATTTCTCCTTCCTTTCCTTTTATCACTTCCTTAAAATCCCCTAGTTCTGTCGTAAATTGGTGCTACTAACAATAACAATATTTCTAACAGTTATGCATAGGATAGGTATTTCAGATTGGGAGACGCGGGAGCAGCCTATCCGGCCGTAGAGAGGCACCTCTAGGTACGTACATTTAAATTAAAGTAAATAATGAACTTGTATTGCCATTTAATTGATTTAGGTGCAAAAGGGATCACTATAGCGGGGAACGGGGACTCTACAGGGAGTATACAGTTAGGGCCATAGGCATCGGTAGTGTAGGGCAGTTAGACAGGGCGTATCCTTCATGCGTTTGAGAAAACAACAGAAAAAATTCTTCCACGCCTTTTAAAGAGTCGAAAGTTACCACGAAAAAGAGTAAATACATTAAATTCCTACTCCAAATAATCTGGAGGCTTCGAAGCAAAAATCAATCACAACGTGAAGTAAAGGGTTTATTGTAAGATTTCCCAGAACAACCTTGCTTTACTGTGTTCGCATCACAGGGGTTGGGAAAACGAGATCAGGAAAACAGCGTAGCTGAACCTTCCGATCGGAGATCTCAACGAGAGAAGAGAGAAAAGGAAAGGGGGGGGGGTGAAAAAACCTTGCAGCGGGGTGGGACCATCACAACATTAGGGTATAAACAAACAATTATATCTGTTTATTACTGCAAATAGAACAGAAAAAATATAATAAAAAAAGTATATATATTACTGATAGAGTTTGGATGAGAAAAGATTATATGAAAAGAACAAAAAAATAATAAAAGTTAATTATTAGCAGATAAAATCGAGATTAGTTGACTTTTGAAACATTCAAAACTGTCAACACTAAATATATCTATAAAGTCGCAGTATTAAATCGCAAGGTTATGGATTCTTGGAATTGGTGAGTAAATAGAGTAATTAGTATTGAGTTTATTGTTGCATTTAAAAATATCATTGCTACGAGTTTGTCTGGCAGGTGTGATAATGCAAATTAGTTCCAACAAATTAGTGCTGTCAATTAAAGATTTTATAAATTTGTATAAAAATAATAAATCAATTAAAAGCCTGTGTATAACTAGGTATAACCTTAAATATTCTTGTAACTACCAAATGTTAGCTAAAGGAAGAGGTAGCGCAACACCGCATAACACCCCAAAAACAAAACACCAAATATGTTCATTTATGTACCTCTAAGCCTATCTCGACACAGTGAGACGGGAATCGAAAAACCCAATGTAATCATACTGTGCATAGATAAATAAATAAAAAAAATATAAAATTAAAATGCAACATTATGTTGTATAAACTGTTTATTTGATATAATACGTGGCGTGGCAGCATTAAGAATCCATATAAAACATATTTTCAAAGCATTTTTATTTGTATTCTTCACACAGATTATTGGCGTTTGATAAAATTTATTTTTCATTCATGCGATCGGAACGTAATAAGCTCTTTCGCTGGAGACGACCTCTAGGGAATTGCGAGGGTAGTTCTCATAGACACGACAAGCGTTGCGCGTTGCGAGAAAAGTCAGTGGGGTGCCGCCAACAAGAGATTTAGAAATTCTTAATTTTAATTTTTTCTTGTCGTGATACAATAATATTGTGTATTTTAAAACATTAAACGATATATATTTCCTCTATCTCGAATGTGTCGACTGTATAATACCATTGAATGTGACCATACCATAGATATCTATGCAAGCAATCTCACATATTTAAAAAAACAAATTATCAAAATCCTACCGTGACACTTCGTGGAGAACTGTTATGTAGCTGCTTTATTGTCATACCCTTTTTTCTTTCTTTCTTTTTTTCTCTTTCTCTGCAGGGTACTTTATTTGACACCACTATGTTTTATATTTCATTTTGATTATCATTATTTCTGTTATCACTACAAGCATTTCCGTCTAGAACAACTTAACATTGATTATTCGCGCTGTGAACATTTCTAATTGGAGTGTTGATATCAATGTAAACTGCATAAATTTAATGGTATATTGTGGAACGACTTATATTTTGTACTACCTCCTGTTGTTATTATGTAATTTCCTTAATTATTGTAAGATTACTGTTTATTTTATAGATACATAATATAATATTTCAATGAGGAAATCTGTAATTGGTTTTGCAGAAAGGTATATAAAACATGTATAAATTAATCAAGAAGTAAACTGTTGATTTCCCTAAAATAAAATAAATAAATAAATAATACCAACGGTAATTCTATTATTGCAATAATTGTTAACACTCTGTAAATGTTTCAAACAATAAATAAATGTGTGCCTCCATAGATTTTTTGCCGTGCCAAGCCCCCTATTTTATAATTTTTTAATTAAATTAAATAAAGTGTAATATAAATTAAAATAAAATACAATTGGAAAGACGGTAAAGAAAAAAAACTCTAATACTCGTTGAACTTACATAAGAGAATTACTTACATGTTTTATTCTTTAAAGTTATAATTTTATTGTTATTTTATTCTTTCACCTATCTTTTAATTATGTAACTGAAATGTTTTTTTAAATGGAAATATCATTTTTGAGAGAAAGGAAAAATTGTTGAACGCTTTTCTTGGCAGGTATTTTTTGTGTTTTTGACCAAAGTTTGTGTTTGCCGTCGGAATTTGTTATTTTTTGTACGCTTTGTAAACTTTGATACACTTTAAAACACTCTTATTTCTTGCAAATCTTAAAACTAATAAGACCCACTCCTACACTGTAAAACTTGCCTCTGAATGACAGATGCTATAATTATATTAAAAAAAATAAGTCATACGTTGTTAGCTGTTTGCAAATAAAATATATTATCTATCTGTACTGAAGAAAAATCTATTCTTTAAATGTCTACTAGTCTGTCTTTGAATGTCTACAAGTATCTAACTATCTTTACAGATAATATTTTTTAATAATACGTATGAAACTGACCCTTGGAATGATGACATTGACATAATGAAAAATGTACAGAGTGAGATAGTTTTACAAACTAAGTTAGTTTTATTTCAAAAGAAGTCACTTTTGTTAAAGTTCGCCACTGGAACGAACGAAGTCACCTTTAGAGAATTTAGTGACGTAGACATTAGGAAATTGGGTCTCACAGGTGTGACCGTTGGATGTTTTTTTTAAATATCGAAAATAACTAACACTTTCTTTCCCGTCTTATTATATTCGCTTGTAACGCACCTCTCTCTCTTATTCCTTCAATAGCTTACGTAAATACGTAGGTACACCTTAAACAACTATGTCTCCAAAATCTCTAACTATTTTATGCAAATTGAAAAAACGTGGTCTCTTGGGGTCCTAGCACACTAAAGTCGTTAACTTTGCGATATGATTTTATACCGAACTGATATTGGATAAGGCAATAAATGAGCCCCTGAATAAATTAAACCATTTACGTTCTAGATATTGTCTTGAGATCAATAGACATCGTTATTCCACAAAACTGTTTCAACGGCTAAAAAGCAGGCTTAATAATTTTTTTTCTGGACAAATTCTTCAGCTTGTTTCTTGGCTTTGAAGACTTTCTAGTTGAAACCATAAGACATTCGTTTTCTCTATTTATTCCCATAAATTAAACCATGCGCCATGATTTTGATAAATGGCATTATACATCATTCTTCCACAAAACAAACTTTAAAAGGCTGCCAGAGGCCTAAAAAAAATTTACTATTTTATTTCCTAGCTTAAAAGTAATGTTAGGCATGTTAATTACTCCACCAATAACTCAACATTGATAGTTTTGTTGGATACAACATTATTCCGGGCAAGGGCTCAAATAAGAAATCGAAGTACGCTGGCAAGATATGGAGTTATTTTATGTGTAGCGGTCAATATCCATGGTATCGGAGTCAAAATATTGTTTATTTACGCATCCACTTGTTTTTGGGCTTCATTCGTTGCAGAAAAATGTATCCATCTTCTGTAAAGGTTCATCATCATCTACTTACTGTCGTCTGACCTATAGTCAACATATGATCTTGGCCAGCTCCATGTTGGTAACTTCCTGTGAAGTTAATTAGTTAATACGACATTTTAACAAATTTCATTTCTCGACTTTTAAAGAAATCAGTTTTTCACCTACATAATTTAAATAAGTCTGTTTCAAAAAGAGCGCTCTATATTTCCTTTCTTCTACAGAAATCGATCGTTCTGAATCTTATCGATTCTTTTTTCTTGTTGTGATAAACATTTGCTGTCTCGGGGCTTGGAGTCAAAGGGTATTGTGCGATTTGGTGAGTTTGGCTTTCATTCAGAATATATAATTATTAGACATTGTTCCGTTCCTTCTCAATATTTTAAAATTTACGTGATTAACTCACCAGATTGTACTTTCTGTGGTCCAGAAGTGGGAACTTTAAATCACATAATGTTTAGACGTCGCTCTTCCATCGAGCCTTATCTAAAATTGCCTCCTCTCGTTCAACATGAAATCTCTACTAAATTTGAACTCTAATCTAATCTTTCAAATAATGCAGAAAAATGTACACATACTTCCAATCACAGCAATTCAAGATAAAGATACATCGTAAAAGTGTTCGCCTGATGGTTCAGTAGCTACCTGCTGAACCATGGAGAGTAAAACCCTAAAAAGAGTGAAATAAAAAAGAAAGCAAACAATATTTACATGTGGAAGTATGATTCAAGAAAAGAAAATGCACCAGCCGGATATCGAGGACAGTTTGTCCCACTACAAAGGGGCAGTCCCGACGAAAATGAGCCTCGAACCGCAACCAGCCAAAGCACCCGCGTCCTTCAGCCGGTTTTCTGAGTGTCCTTCAAGAAGTGTATGTTGGGAGGGGGGATGGAGACAAATATCCTGGGAAGCGAAGTGAACTTCGGATCACCGAAGGTAGGATGGAAGGGAACCGGATTCGCGCAAACATTCCTCAGACATTTGAACAATTTTCGTTGAACGTTTATTCTCGACCCCTTTCTTCAGCCTTTGATCTAATAATGATCAGCCATCTGGCTTAACCGTTATACACGACGACTGACCAAACAATGAAACTGTTAGAATCAGTATTTATCGGGGATTTTGATTTGACGTTATCAAAAAGAAATAAAAGCTTTTTTAAATGAATTCCATGATCGCCTAATACATCCCAGACTTGGTTTATTTAATAGTATTTGAAACCGACAGAAATTTTATTTTTATTTTTTCGGCGTAATCTTGAATACCAAAAAACACGAAATGCTTGTCACAACTTTAATGTTTCTATAATAGGCTAAGAGTTTTTAATGTATTTAAATTAGATTCATGAAAAATCTTCGTTTATACTTAGAAACACAGGGAAGTTACTTTAAAATCTGGATGAATTTCAACAAATTTTAGATCAGGAATATCGTTTAAAATAACCTTTCCATTCCACAGAGGTGCATTGATGAACTCCTATAGACTTATATTATTTTTTTTTAAATGCACTGTCTAACTTAAATGTATTTGTTTGTTTATGCAGCCTGATTTTAAAGATAAATTGATTTTCAAGGATGATTTGAATTACCTTGTTAAAACCGAACCGATTTTAAGTGATTATATTAACGTCGCGTCGCGTCGATTGGAATCAGATGAAGTCGGTGACCGGACAACTCGGAATGAAACCAACTCAGAACCATCTCAGATAAGTCATTTAGAGTGATAAAAAAAATATATATAAAAAAATTGGTTAAATAGGTTACGTTAGGTTAGGGTTATCGGCTAATTTAAACATATTTTTTTCATAGCTTTTAATGACTTTTCAAGGAGGTGTTGAGTTGATTTTATTCTCAGTTGGCATGGAACCATGAAGTCACCCCGTATTGCTTTCAATGGCATGGCGCTGCAAATGGAGCAGAATAACGTGAAAAGCATTTAGATCTGCTGATTTTGTTAGTCATTTTTAAATTCGATTTATTTATTGACGGAAATACTTATAATTGAAAGGTGCCCAGGGTATATTATGTGTAATCAGAATAAGAAACTCCAGAGAAAAATATTATGGCTTTAAAAAAATATGTTCATATAGACCAATATTCGCTGATTCTGAATATTTAAGTTGTATTAAATAATATTTAACGTAGAGTTTTAAAATAAATATTGTAAAGTCAATTTTAAAACAGTTCATTAAAACACCCTGTCAAGTTGGTATTATTGAATTTGTGAGGCGTGACGTCACCGTGTCCATAAAACGCTCCAATACTGAAATTCAAAATGGCCGACGCTGATCAGCTGATTCCAGTTGCCTACAAAATTCATACTTCGGTTGGTCATGATGACGTCACACTAGATTCGGTGGTTTTCGGGGGCTCTTGAAAAATTAAATCTTTGACATTTATTTTAATTATTAAAACTAACTATAAAAATAAATATGCAGTTATTTAAGTCAGAAGGTCATTATTCATTTAAAAAAAAAAAAATTGGACTGGAGTTGCTTATTGATGTTTGTTTTTTTTAATAGAATTCCTAAGTCTAAAATAATTTTTGAATTGCTCCGGATTGAGTTGAATGGTTGCTCTATACATTACCTAGGCTTTTGTGCTTACCCGCCTTCTAATTCCTGTTCAAGTTTAGTGTGATGTGATTTATTTTGAATTGGTCCAGCCATGACTTTCAGGTCTGTTTGTTTATGAACTCAATTCTCCACCACATATAACCACTACAAAAAAATACTGCCCTTAGACATTTTTCAAAAATTCTTCCTTTTTTATTAATATTATTCATACATTCATTAGTTAACATGTTGAAATAGTACTTATCTTAAGCGAAGTTATGTACTGATATTCTATGGAATTAGGTTCTATAACAATGTAATTATTTAATTTATATTCCTTACAACATGCACCATCATGTTCTGTTTACGTCTTACTATACAAAGAAATATATTAAAAAAATCATAGACAAAAACTCAAACGATCATAAAAATGCTTCTGTCCTTGTTAGCTTTTTCTCTACGTAGCCTTAACATCTTAGAATATATTAATAAATTTAAGAAAATAAGGAAAAGTCAATTTTTCCCAGGTAGAACCTCCCAATTCACTCAACAACCTTCGCGCAAAACTGACACACCCCAATTAGGTTAATTTCTTCACCGGTTTAAAATTCTTAATTCATCTCCCAGAGGAAGCTGCGAAAAAGCCAGTCAATATTTCATCCCTTAAATTCCTGGAAAATTAACAATGATGCCTCACCGAATTTAATTTATTCCTCGGTCCCTCAACAATTATTATTTAATGTCGTTACGCAAAAAATTAACCTACCCCTCGTTATTAATTACCCCCCAGCAAAATGGCGACGGATAAGAAACCAACCCTTAAATAATTAATTAATTAAGCCCCTGTCATATTCGTATCTCCATAACTAATTCCGGACCGTGTGGGGCGGGCTCTGGGCGAATACCAAATTTGATATAAGAGACTTAAATAAATTAAAAACAGGGTGAATACAGACACAGAAGACAGGGAACTTTGTAAGAAAGTAAAAATCTAATAAAAACAACGTGATTTTTACGTGAAATAGAAAGAAAACGATTTTCTAGATTCGAAAAATAAAGGAAGTGGAGGGGAGGATGAAGTGGAAAAAGATGGTTGGGAAGTCTTGACTTGACTTGACTGACGGCCTCCGTGGTCAAAGGTTTTGACTCGCAATCCGAAGGTCGCGGGATTGAATCCCCATCCCCTTCCCATCCCCACCACCTTCAGCCTCACAACATACCCTTATTAAGGATGCCATAATAATGGCTTCGTGTAAAAAACATTTGAAATCAGATCTATCTTTAAACTTTGCTAAAGCCATTTCAGAAATGTTTTGATTTCGAGTATTGGTCTATCACAACGGCAATAATGAGAGTATCTCGCACCCTAATAAATGATTATTTTCAATGTCACTAAATTCTCTAAAACATCATTAAGACACTTCAAGTATCTCTTTAGAAACTTGAATAAATGTGACAGCTGTTTTACCATATGTAATACAATTTTTTTTGTTTTTTATAAAAGCATTTGGTTTTAATGAATTACATAATGAATACATACATGGCGTATGTGTGGAATTAATACACAAAAATATTCTTTTGAGAGTTTCCATCTTGTGAAATCCATATCCTTCAAATGCTCGGTAAGGCAAAAGATAACCCTCGATAAGAATAGATCTTCTGGTCACTTGGTCGACACCAACGAAACGCTAGTAACCATGTAATCAAAGTTTTACGAAGGTGAGCGAATTTCTCACAGCCGTCGAGTGTTAATTGGAGATACCGTTACAATGAAAAACAAGAACACTGTGCGCTTCAGCAACAAGTAAAGATAAACAAAGACACCTGAAACAAAAAGAAGAACAAAACAGACTTTGCGTATTTCTTTGTCCTCTTCCGGGTTATATAAGTTATAAAAACAAGTCAACAAAAGATTTAAGCTTTCGTGAGTTCATGATATCCAACTTTAGATAAATAGACTTAAATTATGTTTTAATGGGTCCCCAGTAGAAAACCGGGGATGAGCTTTTTATTTATTTATTACATTGATAATACAAAGACACCTGGAACGAGAACAAGAACAAAACAGACTTTGCGTATTTCTTTGTCCTCTTCCGGGTTATATTAGTTATAAAAACAAGTCAACAAAAGATTTAAGCTTTCGAGAGTTCATGATATCCAACTTTAGATACATAGACTTAAATTATGTCTTGATGGGTCCCCAATAGAAAACGGTGGATGAGCTCTTTATTTATTTATTACATTGTTACAACAAAGACACTTGGAACAAAAACAAAACAGACTTTGTGTATTTCTTTGTCCTCTTCCGGGTTGTATTAGTTATAAAAACAAGTCAACAAAAGATTTAACCTTTCGCGAGTTCATGATATCCAACTTTAGATACATAGACGTAAATTATGTCTTGATGGGTCCCCAATAGAAAACGGGGGATGAGCTTTTTATTTATTTATTACATTGATAATACAAAGACACCTGGAACGAGAACAAGAACAAAACAGACTTTGTGTATTTCTTTGTCCTCTTCCGGGTTATATTAGTTATAAAAACAAGTCAACAAAAGATTTAACCTTTCGCGAGTTCATGATATCCAACTTTAGATACATAGACTTAAATTATGTCTTGATGGGTCCCCAATAGAAAACGGTGGAAGAGTTCTTTATTTATTTATTACATTGTTACAACAAAGACACTTGGAACAAGAACAAAACAGACTTTGTGTATTTCTTTGTCCTCTTCCGGGTTATATTAGTTATAAAAACAAGTCAACAAAAGATTTAACCTTTCGCGAGTTCATGATATCCAACTTTAGATACATAGACTTTAATTATGTCTTGATGGATCCCCAATAGAAAACGGCACAATATCCTACATTGATACAATATCTAATCTGAGGCTGATAGGAAATAATCATTAACAATTGAGAATATTTAAAACAACTGGAAAAATTTGCCCCCAAGTGCTATAGTGCCTTATAAGGTAAAGAATAGTTTTTAGCTAGGCAGATTAACTGTTCTGTTTTATGCGACATTATTTAATAATTCATTTTTGAAACTCCTCTCTACGCAAGCCAATAAACTACTGCTATTTAGGGGGAAATTTGTTAAATAATTTCGGTTCGGGATATGTATTTTGATGTTTTTTGATACTTTTCCGTATTGCTTCTTAGGAACATGACACACTTTCTGGTGTGACTTCTTGTAATACTTGTAAGATCTTGTAAGATTTTCCAGTTTTATGTGTACTTAGATAGTAACTTTTTTATCGTCGTTGCACAAATAATATGATCCATGTGACTCTAAGTACATTCTAAGAAAATTGAAGAAAACTATTCAAAGAAATAACGAAACGGAAAATACAAATTCTATTTATGGACAAGAGTAGGAAATATAAAAGTACATTCTAAGAAAATTGAAGAAAACTATTTAAAGAAATTACGAAACAGAAAATAAAAATTCTTTTTATGGACAAAAGTAGGAAATATAAATTTAATTATTTCTTCAAAATTCGCAAATTCACTTTGTGGCATCATTATTTAATTAAATGAAAACAAATAACTTTGTGTACACCACTATTTGATTAACAATATCAACATGTTTCGAAACATGTTGATATTGTTAGTTAAATAGTGTACACAAAGTTATTTGTTTTCATTAAATTAAAATATATTTAATTCATTATAAGAATATATTTATTGCAAATATTAATTATTTTATACCGGAAAATCACATTTTTTCGCACGGTTCATATTCTGTGCACAGTTTTTGTCGCATGGTTTCGTCACATATTCTATGCAGAGTTTTCGTCACAGGGTTCATTTTAAATGCCACATTTCAAAATATTTCATTTAAATTTATTCAAATTTTACAACTAGGCATCAATCACTAAATGTTGTGAATATTATGTAGATTCCAAGGAAATTAAATTGTGTAGTAGTGTGACAAGACGTTTTTTATGGTATTAATTTTGTTTTATTTTTGCAAAGTACATTTATTTGACTTTGAACTTTGTTTCCTGAAGGCCCCACAAAGGAAGAGTTCACCGAGGTTGTTTCAGCTCTCTTTTCTACTCCCCCTTGGTTCCTCAAAGGCCCCAAGAGGTAAGAATTCACCGAGGTGACCTAAATTGTCATCTTCACTACCCCTAGGTTTCATAAAAGCCCTTAGTTAGAGAAAGAGAGGGTCCAGCCCAGCGAAGCCCCAGTGTTGGGTTACGGACTAAATACTCCGAGATATGATCCTGCACCATAGAAGCACCGTTTTTGACTCTATTCCACAGTGCCATTCAGTCTGGGCAGGGTAGCTCACACCTTGGCTTGGGATTGCTGAACAATTTTTTATTCACTTTTGGCCCATTGTTTTCAGTTCATTAAATAGTGAAGACTGGTACTGGTACGGACGATTTTATTTGTTTGCCACTTTTTATATTTTCCTCAGTTTAAGTTTACTGACAACTATTTTAATCGTGTATTGTGAGGAGCATTTCCATCGTCAATGATAATATCTTAGAAGTGTTTTTTTTAAGGCTCAAAGTATTCGTAAATATTTAGTTGTTTATCCCGTCCTTCATAAACAGGTCATGTTCTTTATTCTTTTTCGTGATACATTCACGACACTTTCTAATAACACTTGGGCAACAAAGCCCAGAAAGTTTTCAACTAACAAAAACTGTTAAATATGTGCGTTTCTTGACAATATAAACAATGTATCTCTGACACCTTTATTTATTTATTTTTACAATCTTTATTTATTAAGTTACGAAGGTGATTGTGCTGTGCCTATCACACTAGGAATTCCTGTGTTGAGAGCAGGCGCAGTTAAACGCAGGTGGTTTAACATAAAATAAGTATAACAACAATATTATTTATATTTTAAGTAAAAGTACAAAGACAATCAGCATCTTACCAATGGGAAAGCAAGCATTAGGAGGTTTTAAAATTTTTGTTTATATTGACTCGGTGTCTGATTTGTATTTTACATAAGTGTGCTGTCTAATGGTCAGTGGAAGTTTATTATAAAATTTGGTTGCAAAGTACCTGAAGTTTCTTTGACCAACCGTTGTTTTGACGAAAGGGATAAGTAAGAGATTTTGCCCTTTGGTCTCGTATCATGAACAGTTTGGATATTGTCAAAAACAGCTCTATTTTTGAACAGGTAGGTTAGTATGTTTTTGGCATAAATTTGCCTAATGTCCAGAATACCGATTCTCCTAAAGATTTCATCTGAACTGATTGTGATCGGTAGTTTTAAAATAATATTTATAATTCGTTTCTGGGCTTTAGAGATCGGATCTATGGCGGCAGTGTTTGCTCCTCCCCAGGTTATGATACTGTACTCGATTAGAGATTGACATAGTGCATAGTAAATTGTTTTAAGTTGGTTCAAGTTAAGAATGTTGCGAGTTTATCTAAAGAAATATATATATATATTTTAGTTATTTGCTGTAGTGATAATACTTTTTTCCACTTTAAATTACTGTCAAAAATAATACGCAAGTACTTGATTTTGTACACGTTCTAGTAAGGGGCAATCACATGTATTAGCGTTTGACAGAGGGCAAGCACATTTTTGAATATTATTTTCTGGGTAACTAGGGACGGATTAATACTAAACTCAATGTATTTGGTTTTTGTCACATTCATTGTTAGAGTAATATTGGAAAGTCGTTTTTTAACAATAGCTGTGCCCCTGTTTGATTTTAAGTAAACATCATACCAGTTACTTGATTTGAAGATTGGGCAATTAGTGTGAATATCTTTCTTATTTTCACATACTTATGTGGCATCAATTGGCTTTGTTCATATTTTCTGCTACGCGTTTTATACCCGATATACCATTTCCCAAAACTCTAATTCTGATTTTTTTTGATTTTCTGAACAACTAAAATATCTGAATTCAGTGGTAAAAAAAACATCCACATCACTTTGCGGGATCCGCTTGCTACTTAATTATATACGGCATATTCTGTCAGAAGTTCAGAAAATTTTCGCTTTCATATAGAATATGAACCATGCGACATTAAAATGCAAAATTTTGGTAGTTGATTGACACATGATTCGTTTTCTACTTCCCCATTATAATATTGTAACATGGTTCGCATTGCAGAAGACGGAGTAAAAAAAGAAAAACAACTATATATTTAACTCATTTTCGTCAAAAGCGTTGCATGGTTCATATTATGTACGCAACGACGTTTTGTATGTAATTTTGACGAACATCGAGCACATTAAAATCTTTTAATGGCTCATCGCTACAGAATCTCCAGGTAAGGTTTACGCGTTGACTCATATTAACGATTTAATTACGAACTGAGCTGATAATCCCAAAACCTCTGCCTCAAAAGGAGCATTTCGCGGAAATTCAAATGTGACAGCTAATACCTTAAAAGGTATTTTTTGTTTAATTTGAGCCACCCGGTGTTGATATAATCCTTTGTACGCATTTATTAAAGTGATACGTATTACTTTTAAAGAAGGGTTGGGGGTGGGGTATACTTAGACAAAATATTCGACCTTCAAGGAAGTGTGTCGGGTGTTTTATGGGCAGGGCTCTCCCTATTTTGTTTGCAACTCATCTCATGCATTAATTTGTAAGTGTGCGCAGGTACTTTGTTCGTTATTATATTATGTTTGCTAAGAAATAACCTTTCCCTCACCATGTTCAAGAACAACAACTTCCTTCAGATCTCAAAAAGACACGACAGCATTACGTCGAGTTAAGTTATTTACGTTATTTAAGAGTTAAGATTTATTAATAAATTTATTTCATCAATATAATATTTCTAGGTTTCAAACCATCACACCATTTTACGCTGAAAGTGTAGGCAGAAAGGATAAATCACCAATACGTTCTCAGAGCTGGGCAAAATACATGCGTTGCTGTAATTAAAATATAAATTACAAAATACTTTTTCGCGTGTATTTAAAATACGAAATACAAAATACTTTACAAAGTAAATCAAAGTCGTCTGGTATTTGAAATACAAAGTACAAAATACAGTATTTTAACCATTTTTTATTTCAAATACAAAATAAAAAATACATTTGGTTTTGGTAGAACCTGTGGTTGCAATAAATTTTCGTAAGTGTCCTTATCTAAGCGTGCCTTTCCATAGAAGCAAAGCTGAGCAGAGTGTTACAGAGACGTGCAAAAATTGATCAATCATATTGCTAAGAAGACACATCTCATATCCGCTCCACTTGTAAAGTTTTGTGGTTTTGCGGAATTTGATCATCAATCTCACGTCTTCATGAATAAATACCGTGAAACGATGAAAACGACAATTGACAAGACATTTGCTTTGACGTGCAGTGTTGCCAACTCTAAATATTAACATATATTCCTCTGGATTCTAGCATTATTATGTATTATTTATGCCAGTTCATTTTTGAATATGCTAAATGTATTTGAAAATGTATTTTGAAGCCATTAATATTTGAAATAAAAATGACAGCATCGGGTAATTGAAATACCACTTACAAAATAAATTTTAGGAAGGAATTAATTCAAATACTGCCCAGCCTTGTATGTACTAACGTACTTTTTAAAACATTTCATTAAACTTATGACTAATCATTCTTGATAATTCAATTCTCTTGGCCAGTTGTTTGACCGATGGTCAAAATTTGAAGACGTCACAAGTCGACGATTACCACCAATACAAATAGTTTAACATTTTTTTGTTATGATTGACCACTTATCAACGCCTGATCTAACAAACTAAAATAAAATTTAATAATACAATTAGACAATTCCCTGTTGATCAAATAATCGAAGGTTCACGTGGATCGCGTTTAAAAGTGGAAGAAATGTAAGCATCGTTCGAATGTGGTAGTTGGTTTAACAACGGGCCCTAAGTTTCACGAGTGTGATAAAAAATATTTTTTAAATTTTATTTCGATTTTTTTACATTCCACGAGGAAAATAACTCCCTTCGGGGCCTATGTCATCTTTGAGGTGCTGTGTGGAGGGTATTTTCAGGAAAGGAAGGTGAGAAAGTTCTGGGAAGGAAATAGGAACGAGGGGTGGGTATGAATCCAGAGTTAGAGAATCCAGGAGTGACTAAAGCACAAATAAATCATTTCCACTGCGATTCAAGACGATGTTACGAGAGAGCCTTGCTGAAGAGGACAAAAAGTCTCCCCGCACCAGTCTCTCCCGATTCCCACTCCACGAACCCGGGCACCCCTGCTAATTCACCAAATGTAGCGAAACACTTGGGGTGACCTATGGCAGAGATGTTTGTTATCCAATAAATATACTAACAATAACTTCATAACATCCTTCCCCAAGACATAAAAGTAATAAAAAATTCTAATGTATACAAATCAAGAATAAAAATATGGCTGAAAGAGATCAATGAAAAACCGTAATGGAACACTAGAAACGACATAGAAGACAAATGAAATATATTTAAAAAAATTTAGTTCCCCTCGGCACAGGACCCCCTAGTGAGGAGGACTAAGAATTTCAACATTTATCATTAAATTCATCATTATATTTTGTATGTACAATTATTTTATATAGTTGCTAATAAAAAATAAATAAATAAACTAATATTCATACACAATAAATCCTCTCCCGGGGCAGTGGTACCCAAACCAGCCCCCTTGATCTAATATCCACATCGGTTGCTTATTTATTATCTATTATTACGTGAGTAATGCATTTTTTGGCGTTTTCCAGAAATATATGATAAGATTTAGTTCCAATAACTGCTAAGTATTATTTCGCGTGTAGATTTGTTAGATCGGCAGGTGAGAACTCGTTTCAGTTATTTAATTCTTCGGAGAGCGAAACATGCGAAATAAAAATTAAAAAAAGTATTTTTACTTACATACTCGTAGCATCCAGCGGAACTTCAATATTATAAATTATTGTTCTCCTTCTGATGTAACTCAAAGCATTTTTTCCAGTGAGTGAAGCAAGTCTTACATAATATTAAAGTTTGTGTTAATTCTTCCAGAAAGGCATTAAATATTAATTTGCAAAACTTGAGACAGAACCAGATATAACACGAATAACGGTACACGTAACTTATGACGGTTTCATGAAAGTTTGCAAAGGCAGATGCGTATTATGGGGATTATATCCACAATCTTCCCGAAATCGAGTCGTTTTCAGAAAACACATCTCGGCTTCTTTCGCGGCCACCTATTACCAAAGTAATAGTTCTTCAAGGGCTTTCGGTCGGATCCTTATATTTTTATTTGATTTCTTTTTGAATGGATTTCATTGTGTTTTTCTGAAGAAATGGCGAAGCTTTGCGCGGTTATTCAGAAAAACTGATATGGAATACTTAAATTGTTGAAGTTATGGAATATCGTGGGAAGAACATTTGGTATTACGCTTTAAATTTATGTGGGCTTTTTTTGTAAATAATTTTTTTTCTTTAACTCTACAGCTTTTCGTGGAAAAATAATTTCCTTTTAAAAAATTTTATAATTTTCAATTTTTTATGAGAAAAACTCTCTTTTTATAACTTTTGAAGGTTATTCCCATATAATATGGAAAAAAGAACTAGTTAAAAATAATATTGTTGATTCTAAATATTTGAAACATATTTCAGATTGACAGATATGACGGTTTGACAGAAGGTGGCAATAGCGAAATTGGATAACGCGCACGTCCCGGTTAGACGAGAGGGCTGGGTTCGAGTCCCAGTTGCGACCATTGTCTTTTTCTATTTTTCTGTGTCTTGTTTTCTTTCATATTTTCATTTAGATTTAAAGTGTTATCTTCTTCTTCAATGATATAATTTTATAATATGCTTTTTAGATTTTCTGTCAAAATATTTTTTTCGTATTAAGCTAAATCTTTAAATAACCGTTTTTCATTGTTAATGAATTTATTGCTTTAACAAAATTTCATGGTTAATGAAATTTCTGTTTAAAGATTTGTTTTTTATGTTAAAAGAATTTAGTTTTTTTTAAAGAATTTTCCCTTGGAATGCCTTTTAGATATTTATCAGGGAAGTCCGGGTTTTTTTGCTATTTTTAAAATGTTTGAGAAAAAATGCTTTTTTGTAAATAAATTTTCTTATCTTAACTGTTTTTCATGGAAAATGATTTAAAAAAAAATTATAATAAGGTTTACAAATTCTTTGTCAATTTTTTTTTTGTTAAAAGCAATTTTCTTCATAAAAACCGTTTTTCATGGAAATTGAATGTATTGCTTTAAAATACAATTTAATGGTTAATGAAATGACGGTTAAAAGATTGTTTTTATGGTAAAAGAATTTCATTTTTTTAAACAATTATCTCTTTGAATACCGTTTAGATATTTTTTTTTTTTTTTTTTTTTTTATTCTTCATTTTAATCACCCGCTAAACTGCCAAGGCAGTTTGTCAGCAGGTCAATTTGACAATATTAATAAAACACTAAAACATAAAATATTATAAGAAAACACAATAGTAAAATAGTTCCAGAAGAATAACTTATAAGTACCTACAATACAAAAGCATAAAATATACAGACAGACAGATATAACACAGGTAAATTACTGATAGATTAAATTAATTATAGATAGTATTTATACATAAGATTACAAACAATATCAGTACAAAAAGTTTTGACCCATTAGCCATTTTTTAATTTTTCTTTTGAGATCAGTGGGGCAATTGGATTCGATTTTGAAATTCATCGGCATCTTATTAAATATGGTGGGAATATATTTATCAGGGAATTCTGTTTTTATTCCTTCTTTTAAAATGTTTTGGAAAAACATGCTTTTTTTGTAAATAAGTTTCCTTTTAACAGTTTTTGATGGAAAAAGAATTTCCTTTTTTAAAAACTTTTGAACAAGGATTCATGGTAATTGTTTGTATTGATAAAATAAAATTTCATGCTTAGTAAAATTACGGATAAAAGATAGTTTTTATGGTAAAAGAATTTCTTTTTTTTAAAGAATTATCTGTGAATGCCGTTTGAATACTTATCAGGGAAGTCTGAGTTTTTGACTGTTTTTAAAAAGATTGAGAAAAAATGCTTTTTTGTAAATAGAATTCCATTTCTTAATAATTTTTCATGGAAAAGAATTTCGTTTTTCAAATATTTATACAAAGGTTTTCAGATATTCTGTCAATATTTTTGTTCAATTAAAGCAATTTTCTTTTAACAATCGTTTTTAGTGGTAAATGAATTTATTGCTTTAATAAAAAATTTCGTGGTTACTGAAATTACGGTTTAAAGATTGTTTTTTATGGTACAAGATTGTGGTTTTTTTTAAAGAATTTCTTCTTTGAATGCGGTTTAGATATTAATCGAGGAAGTTCGTGTTTTTTTTGCTGTTTTAAAAATGTTATCGAAAAATACGTTTGACTTTTTAAATACATTTCCTTTTCATAACAATGTTTCAAGGAGAAAAAATATCTTTTGAAAAATTTCGTAACTTGGTTTCTAAATTTTCTGTATGATTTTTTTTTGTATGAAGCAATTTTCTTTATAAAAACAGTAGTTGATAAATTTATTGCTTTAGACTAAATTTCCTGGTTTATGAAATTTCGGTTAGAAGACAGTTTTTTATTGAAAAAGAATTTAGTTTTTTTAAAAGAATTTTCTCTTTGAATGCCGTTTAGATATTTAACAAGGAAGTCCGTGTTTTTTTCCTTTTTCAAAAATGTTAACGAAAAATATTCTTTTCTTTGTAAATAAATTTCGTTTTAACAGTTTTTGATTGAAAAAGAATTTCCTCATTTTAAACTTTAAACATGGTTTTTAAATTTTCTCAAAAAAAAAATTGGTTTGAAACAATTTCCCTTTTATGAACAGTTTCTTATGTTTTATGATTTTATTGCTTTTAAACAAAAATTTCATGGTCAATGAAATTATGGTTAAAAGAAAGTTTTTTAAGGTAAAAGAATTTCGATTTTTTAAGAATTTTCTTTTTGAATGCCGTTTAAATACATTTCAAGAAAGTCCGGGTTTTATTTTCTTTTTGTAAGATGTTTGCAAAAATGTGTTTTTTTGTAAATAAATTTCCTTTTCCTCACAGTTTTTGATAGAAAATGAATTTCCTTTTTTTAAAGTTTAACAACATGGTTTTTAAATTTTCAGTCAACAATTTTCGTATAAGAACATTTTCTTTTTAAAAATCGTTTTTCATCGTTAATGACTTTATTGCTTTAAAACAAAATTTCATGATTAATGAATTTACGGTTTTAAGATAGTTTTTTATGGTAAAAGAACTTGTTTTTTTTAAGAATTTTTTCTTTGAAAATATTAGCAAAAATATGCTTTTCTCTGTAAATAAATTTCCTTTTAACAGTTTTTGATGGATAAAAAATTTACTTTTTTTTAAACTTTACGCAAAGGTTTTAAATTTTCTCTAAAAAAAAATTTCGTTTTAAACAATTTTCTTTTAAAAACAATTTTTAATGGTTAATGATTGTATCGCTTTAAAACAAAAGTTTCATAGTTTATGAAATTACGTTTAAGAGATAGTTTTTTATGGAAAAAGAATTTTTTTTTTAAATTTTCTCTTTCAAAGGGAATACCGCGTTTTTTGCTATTTTAGAAATGTTTGCAGAAGTATGCTTTTTGTGTAAATAAATTTCCTTTTCTTAACAGTTTTCATGAACATGAATTTCCATTTTAAGAAATTAATGCTATGATCTTCAAATTTTCTGCTTTTATATTTTTCAATTTTTTTTTTTCGTTTAAAACAGTTTCCTTCTTAAAAGCCGTTTTTCGTGGTTAATGAATTTATTGCTTTTATACAATATTTCATGGTTAATGAATTAACGGTTCAAAGATAGTTTTTGATGGTAAAAGAATTTCTTTTTTTTAAAGAATTTTACAGGAGGCAAGTAGAGGCAAGTAGAGACAAGTAGAAGCAAGAAAAGACAAGAAGAAGCAAGTTAGGCAAGAAGAGGCAAGTAAGGCGAGTAGACAAGAAAAGCCAAGAATAGGCAAGTTTAGCAAGAAGAGGCTAATAGAGACAAGAAAAGACAAGTAGAG